>JBAKBP010035323.1:0-19656 GCA_037953745.1 Lithodes maja | reverse complement strand
GTGCCACCCTTCACTGCCATGACACCTCTACCACCAACATCCTTATCACTACTACCACTGACACCATCAATACCAACAATGACATCATATATATATATATATATATAACCTATATACTGTATATAGCTGAACCAGTCTTCTATTTGCATGCTCCTTTACCACCCCCCTGACTTTAGGCTCGAACAACTTGAACCGGTTTATTAACACCCTCAAGCGAAATACGTAATGATTTCGTAATCGTCGGTATCTGTCTATCCGAATACGTAATGGTTTCGTAATCGTCGGTATCTGTCTATTCCGAATACGTAATGGTTTCGTAATCGTCGGTATCAGATAACCGATAACCCCCCCCCCCCCCCCCCCCCCACACTCACACCATCCCACTAAATAATCCCTACCCAAAATGGACTAAATTGTAAGGTCGAGCTTCACAATATTTAATGTACGACATATTATTAGTTACCTAAGGAATTCACATAAATAACTTATCGTTAAAATATATATATAATTATACAGTATAATATACTGTATAATAATTATATATATATTATATCAATATCAGTATATTTGACTTGCTATTACCTGAACATCCCACACCCAACCTGTTTTGTTTGTGTACAGGAGAGAGAGAGAGAGAGAGAGAGAGAGAGAGAGAGAGAGAGAGAGAGAGAGAGAGAGAAGAGGAGAGTGTGTGAGTGTGTGATGGTATAAGTTATTTCTACATTAACCCTCTCCGATATATGACGCGATGTTGAGCCTATTGGGGATACTTTAAAGCCTTTGTTACCATCAGGGGTATTTAGAAACCTTTAGTTTAGTTACTTCAACCTCTGCAGTTGTCTTTGAGTTAGCTGTGGGCAGAAAACTAATTTTGGAGAGGTAATTATAAGAGTGAGAGAACTCTATTTCTTATTGCTAATCTGGCAACCTCTGCGTCATACGAGTCTGAAAGGGTTAAATTGTTTTCCTTTGCCTTTTCTTCCCGAGTCCTCCAATGTGCACACCCCCTTCCATTGCTCCCGCTCTCCCCCCCCCCCCCTTCTGTCTGCTACCCTCTTTCTCTACTTCCTCCTCTTATCTACCTCAGTCTCCCCCCCCCCCCCCCCCCGGGCCAGTCTTTACCTAAGGGTAGGAAGATGACAGGCTGAAAACAAAAATTATAATATTTTTTTTGAATACGTTAAAGTTATCTTTCATATGGATTTGTTCTTACCAATGCTCAGTGTTTTAGATATTATTAACATATTAAACTGTGTCCTTTCCTTTTTATACTCGGTTTATTATTATTAGACTAGACATTCTGACCACTAACATGTATAAAAGGGATTAAAATATACAGGCTAATATTTCTAACATTTGGGAAGAGTCAATCAAAGGAATGAGTATGGAAAATTACAACCCCATTGCTCCTGCCCTTTTTGAGTTGCAGAGGTTAAGGGGGTCAAGATTTCTGCTCTAATTACATTGAATCGACTATAGTTGATCTTCTTCCATCAATGATTGTCGTAGGTTAATCTACAATACTTCCGTTTGACTTCACATACCGGTAGTTATTTGCATAGAACCATTCTTTTCTGTAGGTCTTAAATCAGTTTATGTTCTTCAATATACCAGTACGTCTATCCTTTCTTATCTCTCGCACACACACACACACACACACACTCACTTTCACTCACTCACTCACTCACTCACTTACTCTCACTCTCTCTCTCCAGGCGCTAGTACTCCTCCACAAGCCAGGGGGTGGGGGATAGGGTGGGGGAGGATAGTGCGTGAGTGAGGGAGGAGGGGGAAGACTTCAACATTTCTTTATGCACATTTTCATCTCTGCTCACCACTTCATAATTAATTCTCAACTGGCGGAAAATTCTACAGCAATTTTATACAAGCATAAACAAAAATAAAAATATATATACTCAACAAAAATGCAAAAGAAAAAATGAACACTATTAAATTTAAAGTCGTGTGGCTGAGGATGATGTTAATGCTTTCCCGAATTAAATAATAATGCCTTGGGAAATAATTATAGGTTCAAAGTAGGTGTGTAGTATTCTAGTTTGGGAGCTCAAACATTTTAATACTACGTGATGTTGAAATATATAAATAGATGCACATTAAAGGGAGGTTAACCCCTTCAAGATATGAGGCCGAATTGCACTTCTATATTATGGCTATTATTAGACGATTTAATTATATATATATATATATATTATTATTATACAGTATATATATATAAATGCAACGAATTGGTTTAGGCTTAAATTTGCTTAAAACATAGCCACTCTTGTTTATCTTTACAGTAAAAGAAAGAAATTTGTTTTTCCTCAAAGTACTTCCTAAAAACTGCTGGCAAATGTGGGGTGAATAATCCATGAGTGTTTGGAAAAGATAACTAAATGAAAAATACTGTATATATAAATATATACTGAAAATATCCGAACAAATAACAAAGAAAACAACATTCAATAATTTATTCGCACCTTTTAAATTTCATATTTTCTCTATGTGAATGTTGTCTTAATATATTATATTTATCTTTCTAATTACATAATACTCTCTCTCTCTCTCTCTCTCTCTCTCTCTCTCTCTCTCTCTCTCTCTCTCAAGCTATATCTACAAAGTTAATTCCAGCGACAAGGAGATTGATCTATAAAGACAGGTCGAGAGCTCTCGGTGAATTAACCCCTATTGTACCGACGCAGTCTTATATTTATTTTGTCTAGCTATATTTGGGGCAGGAAGACCCCCATTGAGATGAAGAGACTGTGTAAGACGAGATTTGGATGATAGAGGAATGACTATAGATCAGGCAAGGGAAGTGGTAATAAACAGGAATGAATGGAGAATGCTTGCGAATAGATGAGTGAATACGTGATCATTTGGAAGAGGGGGTCGGGCGCAAGTTGGACTAGATAATAGTTCATCAGGCGCCTGGCCCGGGGAGCCAGTATATATGAAGGGTGTGCCTGGAAGTGTGGTGGGCGGGAATGTGGTTTCCGCTTCGCTGCATGTCTGCCTGCTGAGACCGGAACCTCTCCGGGTGGTCGGGGCCGGTGGAGTGCTGGAGGGACCTTGGTGACCCTGGTCTCTGGGTCTTCTCCAGGGTGACCTAGATGTGTGTGAATTTGTATTTTGTGTGTTCATTGTTTTCTGTTGTGTTGTCCCTATTCGGGCTCTGTCTTGAGTCGGCCACCCCCAGAATAAAAAAGATGAAAAGTGGGGAATGGGCCTGAGTAAATACATGCATACATACAGACATATTTAGACGAATTTCTGTTGTTGAATAAGGACACGTGGTAGTAAATAAGGTTAAGTGAGCCAGTTAGAAACCTGTTAATTTGCTGGAGGCTCATTTTAAACTGATTAAAATTGTCTAATGGTAGCCAGAATAAAGTTAAAATGACGGCACCGGCTACTGGATGGGCTAAGGATGGACACACGTAGACCGGGAGGCCATGGATCTCATTGAAGTATTTAATTAACCCGTTGAAGATTATGACGAATTTTGACAGTTTATTCTGGTTATCATTAGACGATTATATACAACTCAGGAAGGATATCTGGGAATCAAAGGGGCTAAAACTATCTTAATGAACTCTTTAGCTCCCATAAGTTCTTCCTAAGCTGAATAAAACAATCTAATGATAGCCAAAATATGCTGTCCAAACGCGTCATGATCTTCAAAGGGTTAAATAGGAAAAAGAGCCCAACATAGTCTTAATCGTTGACCTCTTGCAACTCAAAATGGGCTGGAGCAAAAGGGATGTACATTTCCACACCTATTTCCTGACTGACTCTTCCCAAATGGTAGAAATATTAGCTGGATTACTGTACTCCTTTCTGATTTATAGAAGGTAGGGGTCAGGATTCTTCACCTATGTATTATTAATTGATCCTTGTAACTCTCAGTATATTTTGGAGCGATAAACGTTTTAATACTTTCATCTCATTACAGTAATAGTGTTCTCTCGCTTTTAGTATATTCTTGAGCGTAGATATAATACTCTCTCCACACTCGATTATATGTTGTTCTCCCCCCATCCCCCATTCTCTCGCTCTCTCTCTCTCTCACTCACTCACTCTCTCTGTATCTCTCACTCACTCTCTCTCACACACACTCTTTCTCTCTCTCTCTCTCTCTATCTCTCACTCACACACCCACACTCACTCTCTCTCTCTTGAATGATGCTATAATACTTCTTCCTCACTCCTATACTCGTTGTCCCTCCCTCCACACCCCTTGCCATGTAACCCATCTGTCCCACGCCCACGCCCACCAACACCCCGCCCTGCATTGTACTGCCCTGCTCTGTCATGTCTCGCCCGTCCGCGGCCCGTGTCCGGCCTCTGAGTGTGCCCTGTCGTCCCCTAGGGCACCCTTGGCCTTCCCCACTCTGCCCGTCGTGCCCATGTCCTGCCACCAACAAATATAAATATATGAAAGGTGGTCTTCATGAATTCGTACTGAGAGAGTAACACTTCCCCATTCTTTCTAAATAACCTCTTCCCTTATGTAGTAGTATTGTAATACGTCATTCAATGTTATGCCCTTTTCTTCAACTGCTCATATCCACAATTCCCCTTTCTCAACCAGCCTCTAAAATGTGGCAAATTTGTGTGTGGGTACATGTGTGTGTGTGTGTGTGATAGATTACTTTGTGAGCGTCCCTATGGCCATTATTACACCTCCTTGTCGTTATCTACCAATCCAAGAAGGCCAATTGAGGTCATTTGTTAGAGGCACTATACTGGCTCTCATACTTATCACTATACCGCTACCTCCAATGCTGTCTCTCTCTCTCTCCACTCCGTTCTACTTTTCTACACCTTTCTTTTAGTTGGTTGTTCCCCTTACTTATCGGCCTCATACACACACACACACACACATATATATATATATATATATCATAATTGTATATATTTAGAAATAGAGAATGGCATTGGTAAACAATTGGTCCCCTCCTGACCACTCAACGCCCCATATCCCCCCTGGCACCTGGTAAGATAATGCTAAGTGCTATAGAGGGGCGGTGGCGGGGTATTGGAATTAGAAAGAACTACCTTTGTGTGAAGCTTCATATGTTGTCTTTATTTTATTTATTTGTATTGAGCTTATATTGTTGTCCTAAAAGGAGGAGGGAGTGTCATCAACCTATTAATGGCATAAGTAGATTTTCTACTGCGAGCGCCGGGCTCATTGTACTATCATGACTTAAGATAATTCAAGTTTCTATTTTTACACGAAACAGTAGAGGAATTTAGAAGCCATTAACCCGTTCAGTACCGGTGATGTCCTTTTCAATATATTCTGGAGACTATTAGAAAATGTTATTCACCTTAGAAAGGACGTTCACCCATTAACAGACTACAGACTAGCTCAATTATTCCATTTAGCTACCATAAATCCTTCCTAAGCTTCATAAAATCGTCTAAATGTAGCTAAAATCAAATAAAAACAAACGTCGCTGGTACAGAAGGGGTTACGATACTTCTGTGTTTTCCTTTCGAACAAATAATCTAAAATGAAATGTGATAAGGTAATATATTCTTTGTGAAAGAGTAAATACGAGGTGCGTGTGTGTGTGTGTGTGTTGTTTGTGTTGTTGTTGTTAAGTACCGAGTTAGTGTGCTCTGTTTATACACCATATAATATTCTGGTCCATTATGTACGGTAATGTGGTTGGGTGTGGTGACAGGCTCACAGCTTGTGGTTTGTTCGTATGTCAATGAATATGGAAGAGGGGAGGCGACGTGTGTGTTTGAGGTGTACATGTCTGTGTATTCTTGACTTATGGGTTTGTTTATTTGTTTATGTATATTTGTACTCACAATTATAGTGTAAAACAATATGCTCTGTAAAACTATCCAGAAAAATATGAACAGATGAACGAATATCGTGAGACACGAAATTAGAATATTGAGGATGACTGACGCCTAACGAAAATTTCATATACGGTATACAGTATATATATATATATATATATATGAGAGAGAGTGTTATTCACTTGCTTGTTTCGTCAAGGGGAATCCACGCAATGCGAGCTAAGCTCATTATTATCGCGCCTCCTTAACTGGGAATGTATTGCGTGAAATGCATGTTAAGTGTTTATGTATCGTTGGAATGGCTGTGGATGTGTGTGTAGTCTGTATTTTAGCCAATTGGCGACATCTGGAAACGAAGGCTTAGGGTTAATCTGTATGGTACCATTCTCACTACGGTACCAGTCTCACCCGAAGGCTTAGGTTGACCAGTAGCTTAGGTGAACCATATGATACCCATCTCGCCTTGTACCATTTTTGCCAACCCCAGATGGGACGTCACAACGTCGTCCACTTATTCCAGGTAACTATTTACAGCTAGGTGAACTGAGGCTAACACATGAAAGGAGACAAGCCCAATTTGTCTCCGCCCGGCCGGGGGATTGAACCCCCGATCCCTCGTGTGTGAGACGAGAGCGCTACCTACTAGGCTACGGGCTGTGTAGTGTGTGTGTGTGTGTGTGTGTGTGTGTGTGTGTGTGTGTGTGTGTGTGTGTGTGAGAGAGAGAGAAAGAGAGAGAGCCAACTGATGAATATGTAGATCAGACTAACCTGGACCTGTCAACTATTTTTTCCCAAGGTAAACACATCAACAGGTTTGGTTTGTAGTTCTCGGGGCCGATCTATTTTATCCCTGTCTTCCACGCAGGTTATGGGCTCTAGCTTGTTATTGGTGGGTTGGTCTAATTATCATTGAAGTCTTATTATTGTTTCCTAATGTTTGAGTATTTTGTTCAGTATGTTCTGTGTATGTGTGTGTGTTTTGTGTGTGTGTGTGGTTTTTTTTGTGCGTGCGTGTGTGTGAGTGTGTGTGTCAGTGTGTGTGTTTTGTGTGTGTGTTTTGTGTGTGTGTGTGTTTCATGTACGTGTGTGTGTGTGTGTGTGTGTGTGTGTGTGTGTGTGTGTGTGTGTGTTTTGTATATGTTAGTTTTATGTTTGGGTGTGGGTGCGTGTGTTTTAATGTATGTGTGTGTGTGTGTGTGTGTGTGTGTGTGTGTGTGTGTGTGTGTAGGAATGACTATACATGTAGGTGTGTACATGTAACTATGTGTGTTGTGGCGCCATGTTGACACGCCCAGACCTTGTTTATGGAAGGCCCGAGGCAGCCATCTTGTCACTCCTAAGACCAACATGTGTCCCTGTCAATCCCTCCCTTAATATGTGTCAGGGAGTTGGTTTAGGATGTGAGGGAACTTATTTGTTTTATAGTACGGTATAGTATATATATATTAAATAAAAGAGTAACTTTTTTAAGGATTTGAGAGAACTTAATTTATATTTTTACAGTACGGTATAGTAAATATATTAAATGACAGTACAAATGTTTACGATTTGAGGTAGCTTTATGTACAGTATATGTTTACAGTATAATACATATATTTGAGGTAGCTTTATGTACAGTATATGTTTACAGTATAATACATATATTATAATTATGAAAACGTAGAAACAAAATTCTCCTTGAGTGTTTCTCTATTTTAATACCAATTGTAATCATTGTTCTTAAGAAACGCGTATTTCGTGGGAAAACGGCTAGGAGAGAACTAATTGAAATTAATGATAACTTGCTAGTAACTATATTATATCTATCTATCTATCTATCTTATATATATATATATATATATATATATATTGTTACGTATCTTGATCCTCAAGTGGTTAACTTGATGAATCTAGATAGCACAGAGATATATATTAAGGTATCAGTCAGCTGAAGGCAAAACAAAAGTAATATCTAATAAAATTTCCTGTTGTTGCTTCCTTTCCTTTTGGATCTTAGGACTTAGTATCCTTTATTGACTGACACTCTTTAATTATGAAAAATACTGAAACTAATTAAAGTCATGTAGTATTTATAAAGAATTATTATTTAACCGAAGCTTAGTAGGCTATGGTTATGAACCGAATAAGTTATATCTAAAGGACTATTAATTCTATAAAAAGTCTTGAAAGATAAATATTAAAGTAAGAATATTTCTGTCTCTTACCCTTTTTGAAATGAATAGATAGTTTTCTTATGTCCTTGTATTTATATTTAATGTAATTATTCTTGGTTCTTGTCTGACGTTAATAGTATTATTATTATTATCATCAGGATTAATATCAAAGTCACATAAAAAGTTAAATATATATTTAATAATTAGTTAAATGTATTTCTTAACCACGTAACATTGAAGTTTGATTATGAGTAAATAAAGTTACAGGATCGCTTCATAGATTCGATTCAGGTCTCACTCAAATATGAAAAGCAAAATATAATATTTTGAAGCAAAAGAATTTTCTTCAGCTTAGGAAATCACTAGAAGTAATATTAACACAGCCATGTTAGTCTAAGGCGATATTACTAATATGAGACAATAACATCACCGTACTAAGCACCGTTAAGCAATGTAAGCTTAATTCAAAGAAAATGAAAGAACTCGTAAGTATTAATATAAAACAACAGTATTACTTTCATCATAACCCAATTACTTAAAGAGTTGCTTTAGTCCACAAGTTAGTCAACTAAAATAGTTAAGTACATAATAATAGCGTTAACGTTAATTCGCAATCAAATAGTTAAGTACACAATAATAGTATCGTTAACGTTAATTCGCAATCAAATAGTTAAGTACACAATAATAATAGCGTTAACGTTAATTCGCAATCAAATAGTTAAGTACACAATAATAATAGCGTTAACGTTAATTCGCAATCAAATAGTTAAACACATAATAGTAGCGTTCACGTTAATTCCCAATCACATATCTCACTAACCAACATAACGTAAGTGTTTACATCGAACACACTTAACACACACATATATAATCTGACTGACAGTCACAATCCCATTATAATACTTCACCCCGTCTTCCTCCAGCTGCAAGTTCACCTTCCCCAACTCCAAATGAGACTGATTTGAATGCCCACTACTCGGGTCTTATATACTAAACAATGATGGTGTAGGAACGAATCAGGAGGCGAGTGATGGTGCGCGCCCCTATCATAGCTCCTCGAGTTGCATAGCAGGTGCCTGGTCCAATCACAGCTCCTCGAGTCGCATAACAGGTGCCTGGTCCACTCACAGCTCCTCGAGTTGCATAGCAGGTGCCTGGTCCAATCACAGCTCCTGGCGTCGAACATACGTCATAGCGTCGGTCATCAAGTAGTTTGCAGGGTCCCCTATGACGCACGCAGGTGTGAAGGCTAGTTTGCAGGTATGCGGACGAGGTAGTTTCCCCACTGCTTCACCGTTTGGGTAGTGCGGCTCCTTCAACTCTAGTTCTAACTCTTAAATTAACATACAGGGCTCCGTATGTCAGACCTCCCCCCTAGAAAAGAGTTTAAGGAGTACAGTACATAATATTAAACATAATACATAAATAGATTCACCACCAGATTGGCAACAGCAAGATTATAATGAGGATATAATAAGGATATCACCCAAAGTAGGCAACGTCTCCAGGTACCACATCAGAACATAGCCGGAACGTAGCTGGAGCGTTATTCGAACTGCAAGGCATCTCACAGCTGAAGGCTTGACAGCACACTACTAAAGCATAATATTTACCTCGCTACAAGGGAGAGCTAATTGCCAAAATCCTCTCATTAAGTTAAACTTACTGCTGTTTGAGGCCAACCTGGTAAATGCAATCTTTGATCCGTGGCAGTGGGTAGGTATCGTTCTTTGTGACAGCATTAACTTGCCTATAGTCCCTACAAAACCTATGGCTCCTGTCTGGCTTTGGCACAAGTATGACCGGACTACTCCACTGGCTTAAGGCCCTAGTGATCAGTTCATTAGATAACATAAAGTCAAGCTCGACCTGCAGTATACTCCTGCGTTGTGGCGAGAGACGGTAGGGGGATAGTTTAATGGGAGTTGCATCCCCTACGTCGATGTCGTGCACGGCCAAAGAAGTGAGCCCTGGAGTATCACGGAACACACTGGGAGACTGAGATAAAACAGAGATTAGATGGTTCGCTTGCTCAGAGGGAAGATGACATAGTTTAGATGGTAATTCCCTCCAAGCCACTGAATTATACTGAAAGTTGGATAGGCTACATGACAAGTCAAAGTCTGCATGGATACCTTCAGGCTCTGGAACAGTCTGTTGCGGGTCAGTAAGAGAACTGAAGACTTCGTCCGCACCAGGCTGTTCACAGGTCCTGACATTCACTGCCACAGTGGGAGAATCTGGAGGAGAGGAATCAGGGGACCTATGGTAGGGCTTCAACATATTTATATGGAATACTTGCGTGGGCTTTCTCCTGTCTGGGGTAGTTACTAGATAATCGGTAATGCTCACCCTCCGAATGATCTTATATGGGCCCCTGAACTTGGCAGATAAAGGTTGGCCAAAAAGGGGGAGCAGGACCAAAACCTCATCACCGGGCTGAAACTCCCTCTCACAGGCTTTTCTGTCATACCATTTCTTCATGGAGCTTTTAGCCACGGTCAAGTTTTGAGCGGCAAACTCACATGAGGATCTCAGCCGGGTTTTGAAATCTGAAACATACTTGAGGAGGTTTTGGTTCCCCTCCTGGCCAACTAGGCTATCCTGCAATAGTTGCAAAGGACCTCTTACTTGGTGACCGAAAACTAGCTCATTAGGGGAAAAACCCAGGGATTCAGTTGGAACCTCACGAGTAGCAAATAAAAGAAAAGGTACCCCCTTATCCCACTCAACTCCGGTCTCTGTACAATATTTACGTAACATTCCCTTTAATGTCTGATGATATCGTTCGAGAACCCCTTGACTCTCTGGGTGGTAGGTGCTAGACTTAACATGCTCGATACCCAACTCCTTCAGGGACTGCTGGAAAATGTTAGAGGTAAAATTAGTTCCTTGATCACTTTGCACCTCATGGGGGAAACCCATTCTGGTGAAGAATTTGAGCAGTTCCTTGATGACAGTTGGAGCAGAGGTAGTCCTTAAGGGTATAGCCTCTGGGTAGCGAGTTGCCATGTCCATGATAGTTAATAAATAAATGTTACCTTGGGAAGTCTTAGGCAATGGGCCTACAATGTCCACTACCACCCGAGTAAAAAGGATTCTCGAAAACGGGCAAGGGCACCAGAGGATGTACAGGCACCTTCTGATTGGGTTTTCCTGTCATCTGGCAAGTGTGACACACTCTACAACACTCCACTACATCTGCACGCATTCCTGGCCAGTAAAAGTGGGCTCTGATTCTGTCTAGAGTTTTTCTCACACCTAGGTGTCCTGCCAATGGTATACAATGTGCCATTTCCATGATATCTTTACGACAAGGTTTGGGGACTACTACTTGATGGACGTCCCAAGCCCCGTCATCGATTGGTCTGTGTGGCGGTCTCCATCTTCGCCACAATACTCCTCCTTTGAGGTAGAAACATTCACCACCCTCCTTCTCACATTCCTCTTCACTCACGGACCTGGCAGCTAACTCCTTGCATTCACTATCATCTCTCTGTAGCTCTACCAGGCCACTAGGACAATTTGGAGGGGTTTCATGGTCATCGTTTGGGTCAAGATGAGCCATAAAGGTGTCGGATAAATCCACCTCAGTCACATCATCAGGCACAGTTGGAGCGTCATTCACACTCTCATCATCCCTTTCATCAACTCTTACATTCGGTACATTTCTGTCTGAGGGAACTGCTACTTGAGACATTGAACGTGTGACAGCACACACAGGGAAAACAGTTGGCATCTCCTTTTCGAGCTCACCGGTTAGTGGCTCGTTAACAGGGGAAAGTGACAAAATGGGGTCTGGTCGGACCTTCTCACCTGCTACATCATTCCCCAAAAGGAGCGTTACCCCAGGCACAGGGATATCTTGGGACCTACACAAAGCTATGGTGGCCTCACCCTGTAGTAACTCACATTCAATTTCGCCTTTTACCAAGTATGCATAAAACTGGCCTTCAGCACCTCTCATTACAACTGGTTCGCCAGGTGGGCACTCAGTGTAAGGATTCACCATGAGGGTGCTAGTAGAACCTGTGTCTCTCAGAATTTTTACCTCATGCATACAACCATTTAATCTCACGTTGCCAGATGAAATAAAGGGACGGTAACTGTCCTGCACTGATGGTGAAATTATTATTGGCTTAACCCTAGTGGGTTGCACCACACATGCTACTACACCCCTGTCTAGATGTTTTACGTTAGCTGCTAGGTACTCCTTCTGTCGAGAGTCCTGCATTAAAGGAACTTTTGGTGCTAGGTACTCCTTCTGTCGGGAGTCCTGCATTACAGGCACATATGGAGTTTGAGATACGGCGGCAACTGTCTGCCCCGATCTCTCGGTTCTCTCCTTGGCCCAGCACTGATAAGCTAGGTGGCCTCTCTTGCCACAAAAAGTACATACTTTAGGGGATACGGGAACGTTCCCTCTTTGAGCATTACTATTAGTTTGGGGCCCACCTCTGTTACCATTGCCCTGAGTCGCATTTTTAGTTGGGGGAACAATTCGGTTTTGGCTAGCTGGGGAAGACGTTATAGGCTTGTGACTGGGTCTGTCAGATTTGTGATTGGGATACTTAAAATTAGAGCTAGAATTATCGTAGGGCTTCTTTCCACGAAATTTGTTGTTGAGCACGTATGTGTCAGCCATGTCAGCAGCGTCGGCAAGACAATCTACCTTTTTCCCCTTTAAATGATAGGATACAGAAGAATCAATTTTCCATAGGAAATTTTCTAACAGGACCAACTCCTTCAGATCGTTGTAGCTTGTGACTTTCTTACTCTTGACTCAATGATTGAAAGTTTTAGTCATGGTCCTGGCAAATACCTTATGGGTTTCTTTTACTTTCTTCTGGTTTTTACGGAAAGATTGCCTGTAAGCCTCAGGCTGCAATTGATAGGTTTTTAAGATAGCTTCTTTGAGATTGTCATAATCCTGCCTAACTTCTGCTACTTCTGACAAATACGTGGCTCGAGCCTGCCCTGTCAAAACAGTTTGTAACATAAAAGGCCATTGATCTCTTGTCCACTTCATACCTCCAGCAACTTCCTCAAACAAAACAAAGAAATCCTGCACATTATCCTCAGTGAAAGGTGGAATGACACTAGTCATTGTCAATCCCAGAGGGGGAGCAATTAAGGGAGCATTTGTATTGACATTTAGTTGAGCCGTACGATATTGATATTCACATTGTTCGGTCGTTGCACTGGCATTTATTCTGGCTAGTTCTATTGTTAGTCTGGCTTGTTCTAGTTCGAATAATTGATCAATGGTAAAACCAGGTGGCAATTGTTCATCAAGTTGGCTAGGTTTACTAGGGATCCCACCAACTGCTCCGTCACCCTTCCCGCCTTCTACAGGGAACAGGTGGGTTTTTATAGTCTGAGCCACCTCTACTTTAGACATGTTTGAGACAGTTAATTGGAGATGTGAGGCAAGCACTTTCAGTTCAGATTTTGACAGACAGTCAATATCAGGGGCTGTGGGTTCTGATTCTATGAAAACTCTAGCATCTTCTTCTTTAATTAGTTGAGGCATGATTAATATTTGGTTTTTAAGTAGGGAAACGTTAATGAAACTGAGTGAAACTGTATGAAACGAATCCTGGCAAGGTCGCCACTCTTCTGTTACGTATCTTGATCCTCAAGTGGTTAACTTGATGAATCTAGATAGCACAGAGATATATATTAAGGTATCAGTCAGCTGAAGGCAAAACAAAAGTAATATCTAATAAAATTTCCTGTTGTTGCTTCCTTTCCTTTTGGATCTTAGGACTTAGTATCCTTTATTGACTGATACTCTTTAATTATGAAAAATACTGAAACTAATTAAAGTCATGTAGTATTTATAAAGAATTATTATTTAACCGAAGCTTAGTAGGCTATGGTTATGAACCGAATAAGTTATATCTAAAGGACTATTAATTCTATAAAAAGTCTTGAAAGATAAATATTAAAGTAAGAATATTTCTGTCTCTTACCCTTTTTGAAATGAATAGATAGTTTTCTTATGTCCTTGTATTTATATTTAATGTAATTATTCTTGGTTCTTGTCTGACGTTAATAGTATTATTATTATTATCATCAGGATTAATATCAGTCACATAAAAAGTTAAATATATATTTAATAATTAGTTAAATGTATTTCTTAACCACGTAACATTGAAGTTTGATTATGAGTAAATAAAGTTACAGGATCGCTTCATAGATTCGATTCAGGTCTCACTCAAATATGAAAAGCAAAATATAATATTTTGAAGCAAAAGAATTTTCTTCAGCTTAGGAAATCACTAGAAGTAATATTAACACAGCCATGTTAGTCTAAGGCGATATTACTAATATGAGACAATAGCATCACCGTACTAAGCACCGTTAAGCAATGTAAGCTTAATTCAAAGAAAATGAAAGAACTCGTAAGTATTAATATAAAACAACAGTATTACTTTCATCATAACCCAATTACTTAAAGAGTTGCTTTAGTCCACAAGTTAGTCAACTAAAATAGTTAAGTACATAATAATAGCGTTAACGTTAATTCGCAATCAAATAGTTAAGTACACAATAATAGTATCGTTAACGTTAATTCGCAATCAAATAGTTAAGTACATAATAATAATAGCGTTAACGTTAATTCGCAATCAAATAGTTAAGTACACAATAATAATAGCGTTAACGTTAATTCGCAATCAAATAGTTAAACACATAATAGTAGCGTTCACGTTAATTCCCAATCACATATCTCACTAACCAACATAACGTAAGTGTTTACACCGAACACACTTAACACACACATATATAATCTGACTGACAGTCACAATCCCATTATAATACTTCACCCCGTCTTCCTCCAGCTGCAAGTTCACCTTCCCCAACTCCAAATGAGACTGATTTGAATGCCCACTACTCGGGTCTTATATACTAAACAATGATGGTGTAGGAACGAATCAGGAGGCGAGTGATGGTGCGCGCCCCTATCATAGCTCCTCGAGTTGCATAGCAGGTGCCTGGTCCAATCACAGCTCCTCGAGTCGCATAACAGGTGCCTGGTCCACTCACAGCTCCTCGAGTTGCATAGCAGGTGCCTGGTCCAATCACAGCTCCTGGCGTCGAACATACGTCATAGCGTCGGTCATCAAGTAGTTTGCAGGGTCCCCTATGACGCACGCAGGTGTGAAGGCTAGTTTGCAGGTATGCGGGCGAGGTAGTTTCCCCACTGCTTCACCGTTTGGGTAGTGCGGCTCCTTCAACTCTAGTTCTAACTCTTAAATTAACATACAGGGCTCCGTATGTCAGAATATATATATATATATATATATATATATATATACCGGTATATACTGTATATATCAGCCCATCTCTGTATCTACTCACTTTTCCATTAAATAACCAACCTTCCCTCTGGTGTCATAATCATCACCTGCCCTTCCACCAAAACAGAGCTTCAGACCCTCCCTATCAATAATCTATACTACCCATTCCTCTGTCCAATGATACCTACCTACTTTATATATCTACCTACTTATCTATCAATCTACCCATGTATCTATTTACTCCCCCATCAATTACCCACCTTCCCTCCCGTCTATAATCCATCAGCCGCCCTTCCACCAAACAGAACGTCACCCCCTGTCAAACATCTACTATAATGTTCATTATTTTGAACATTACTGTATCTACCAACCATACATTTATCTACATCTATCTAACTACCTACCTACCTATCTATCAGTCTATCCATGTACCTATCTATTCACTCCAATTATCTGTATCGACCTACTTACACTATACAATTATCTACATCTATCTACCAATCTATCAATCTAACCATGTATCTATTCACTCTCCCATCAATAATGTACCATAATCCTAATTTGTCTGCATAAAGTGTCTGTATATACTGTACTTACCTACTGTATACATCCATCTATCTACCTACCTACATAGCTTTCAATCTACCCATGTATATATTCACTTCCCAATCAATTACCCACCTTCATTCGTCTATAATCCATCCGCCATCCTGCCACCAATAATAATCTACTATGAAGTTCATTCCTTTGTACAACATTAAAACATTTCTACCAACCTACATTATATATTTATCTACAGCCTACCTACATATCTATCTATCTATCTATCAATCTACCCATGTATCTATTCACTCCCCCATCAATCACTCACCTTCCCTCCCGTCTATAATCCATCCTCCTCTACTAGGGCGTCACCCCCTCTGTCTACGACCTGACTTGGGAGCCGCTGACAGCTGACATCCCCAGAGTGAATGGCGAACACCACGGCCGGAGAATCAGGGACCACCTACAGATTAATGGGACAGTGGCTATTTTTTGGTCTATTAATGTAATTGAATTGCTTCTTCCTTGGAGCATATCCTATCTACCCACCAACTTATGTAATGCGATAATAATAATAAACATCAGCATCAACCTCACTATACCTTTCTAATATTACTGGAGACACGAAAGCTAACAGAGGTAACCCGAGTTGAGTTGTTTATCAAGGTATACTAGTAATTAAAGGGTAACTGACGGCCTTAATGCAGTAGTGTTGTTGTTGTTGTTGTTCCCCAAGCTGTCTGGCCGAACAGCCCCAAGGCCCCGAGCAATTACAAGGCCATAACCGAGTGCCCCCACAGAACCCTCCCCGCCGACCACAATAAAGCCTGGGTGACCGAAGCCACTCCATGGCGGAGGGCTGAGGAGGGTGCGGAAACGCCCGGGAAACCAAAGCCCCACCCAGGGCCCTGTGCCCCTCAGCAATTATGAAGAGAATGTTGAGGGGCAAGGGGAAAATGTGACGCTTTGGCTTCCAATCTTGGTAGATTGGGAGGTCAATCCACGGAAGAGACGCCGTCACTTGAGATCTAGAAAATATATAAGTTAAAGGAAAAGTCAGAGTAAGCTATGGGTATGGCAGAGATTGCTCAGCTCTCACTCTGATAGACCAGCCCATCACCACTGCAGTAGTGTAATGTACAGTACCTGACAACGGATGGGTAGTACCTTTATATCTGTTCACCAAGTAGTAAATAGGAGCCTGGAGTAAGTACAGTAAACATGCTTACGTCCCATCTGTATTATATATTTTTCTATGCGTATGAAGGAGACAAAAAACAAAGCTGTTTGTAACAAATGAACATGGCAAAGACCGCAGAGATAAGCCCCGAGGAAAATAGCATCCTGGCGTACACCCCCAACTATACGTGCTACATTAAAGAGATAAAAGCAAAGGACAGCTTATGAGTGAGGGTAGGGCGGCACCAGGTAAGCCAGGGACAGGTGTAGCAGGATAAGGGGCCGGACAGAAACACTGGAATTGACTGAACTGGATAATTTCTCAATATGGCGCAGTTTCAAAGAATCAAAACATATCGCCTTCTCATAAACGAAAAATAATGTATATAGGCTACTTCAATTCATTAAAAAAAAAAAATAAATAAAACAAAAATGTGAATTTTATTAGCAGATACACATAGTTCAAGGTTATTCGTAGAATACGATGACACACATATTATGGAACCACGCTTTTGATAATGACAATAATGATGATGATGATGATGATGATGATGACGAAGATAGTAATAATAGTAATAATAATGATAATGATGGTGACTAAAATAATGATAATGGAACTATTGCTGTGATATTTCTATAGGTCGGGTTTTTTGTTATTTCAGCTGATAGTAAACTGAATTCCTTAGCAACTGATTTCCCTTTACTTACTGGAAATACATACAACTACAATGTCTCTACGTCATATACATACAACTACAATGTCTCTACGTCATATACATACAACTACAATGTCTCTACGTCATATACATACAACTACAATGTCTCTACGTCATATACATACAACTACAATGTCTCTACGTCATATACATACAACTACAATGTCTCTACGTCATAATTATATTTGCCAAGTTTTCATAATCAACAACCCGATTCACTACACATCTCCACACTGGCCGAGTAAAGAGGATGGGGACATGGCAAATTAACATTACCTGGAAATAAATTCATTTTTGTGTTCACCAACCCACCAATTAACTTTCAAATAAACCTAATTAACGAAATCAATGAAAGTAATGAATACATGTGGTACTCTAAGGACTCGAACCTAGGATACTCACATCGAAATTCCGCACACTAAGCATTACGCTATCAGGAAAGGCTTTTGTACAAACCTAAGAAATATTATGCATTCTCGAATACTGCATATTAATTAAAAACATACTATAATGCTAATGAAGTCGAAAATACACCATCATTAAGGGGGAGGGTATAATTATGTATTGATCAATTTATATAAATATTTGTTTAGTCTCCTCGCTAGACCTCCATCAAACTTCAAGAAACACCCCTTAGACCCCCCTTCGAGAAAAATTTCTCGGCCAAGGCCGGTTCCTCCTAAAATTTTAGACTCGCTATCGCTCGCCAGGAAAAGTGACACCTATATGGCACGAAAGCTCCAAATAATGACAAAGGAATGGAGCGAAAGATCTTAAAATCGCTAAACTAATGGGCCGAACGTTTTAAAATCTGAAAAACTAATGGGGCTAAACATAAGGGAAAAAGGGGGCCAGAAAAGCCAACCATCCCCTCCTTAATAAGATAATAATGATGAATGGAAATAATCATTACCCAAATGTCCGGAATTGTCCTCCCGCCCGTACATGGACCCGCCCGCCCTCCCCAGATAGTGTCAGCCCCAACTTGTCATCTGTGGCGTCAACTTGTCATCAGCCCTTGATACTGTGTGTGGAGAGTTATGTCAGCAGATATACAAAACAAAAAGAAAAAAAAAAAAAAAAAGAGAGAGAGAGAGAGAAGAGAGAGAGAGAGAGAGAAGAGAGAGAGAGAGAGAGAGAGAGAGAGAGAGAGAGAGAGGAGAGAGAGAGAGAGGAGAGAGAGAGAGAGAGAAGAGAGAGATAGCGTCAGCACCAACTTGTCACCGTCCCTTGCTACTGTACGAGTTACGTCAGCCACCGAGCGACGTAA
This sequence comes from Lithodes maja, assembly GCA_037953745.1. NCBI lineage: Eukaryota > Metazoa > Arthropoda > Malacostraca > Decapoda > Lithodidae > Lithodes > Lithodes maja. The sequence goes on along the minus strand of JBAKBP010035323.1, from coordinate 668 downwards.
TCTTGACGTGACGTAAACGCCACCTGCCGCTAATGACGCAGACTATAGAAGCAAGAGAACGTTCAGGTAATAGACGCGTTCACAGATGCGAGTTTTGTGTTAAAGTCGTGTGATAAGTGGCTTGAAATGAGACACAGATACTTGAGCTAATTCAAAAGCTTACTTGGGCAATGACACACGAGCGTTTATTGTCAATTGTAACGAGCAATTTTAGTCTGGCAGCTTCAACATTTAAGCGGTACAATACTCAGTCACCTAACTTAATTTACGTCTAGTCTCTGAATCCAATGCAAACGAGCCTCATAATATTGCGAACAAAAACTTGTACTTCGAAAATTTCCAGAAAAAGTGATCGTGTGACTGACTTATTCATTTGCTCCACGACGCTTAAAACAACAACAACAACAACAACAACAACATAATATTTTAATGACAATGATGGGCCCCTGGCAAGATTTGTTTATTGTCCGATATGACCCATATCTATACCCTGTTCATTATAGGTAGGCCAGAAATCTCGACTTATAACTGAAAAAAAGACTTCAGTAATTGAGCTGGTATTCCTACTGTTTGAGGATCAACCAGTAAATAGGTGAGGGAATTGCAGCCCATTTGCACTAGTCCTTTTCGGAGTTACAGAGGTTAGGGGTCACGATTGCTGGCCTACA
>JBAKBP010035322.1:0-19658 GCA_037953745.1 Lithodes maja | reverse complement strand
TATGCAAATATTATTATCTGAATTGATTTTTGGATGAAACTTGCTGGTCAATAAATAACTTATATAGTTTTGTATTTGATGTATATAATATAATAGGCTATTCATGAATTCGTTTCCAGCGACATACTTCCATCATTAGGAACAGTTGAAGTACACGAATATTTATCACTGGTCTAAAGACAATGGTATCAGAGTGTACTTTCGTTCATGTGTGTGTGTGTGTGTGTGTGTGATGATTGTGTATCAACCACGGTTGCCTGCCTGTAAGAAAGAAGATCGAATTTCGTATTGTCCTAGAAAATAAGTTATAATTATATATATATATACCGTATATATATTGTGACGCCCAGTGCGTGGCAACGCAACCTGATTGTACTCCTTGGTACTCCACTGTACCGCCACGGTACCGCGTTGTACCGTGCTGGCTGCTTATATTGAGTGTGACAACGTATAACTATGTTCTTTGTATCTCTGCAAAGGTCTCGTCATGTGCTAACCAGTGGTGGGTTTTTGTTTTAAGCCATGTCGAGACCTTCCATTTAATATGTAGTATCAATAGAGAAGTTGATAGATGAGACAATAGGAATTCAGAGAGAGAGAGTGAGTTAGACTTCAGAGCGAGAGGGTAGCGGTGCGCCACGCTCGGGGCGGGGGGGGGGGGGGGGGGGGGGGGTTGCCAGACGTATGGACCGGTTGGCAGCCCTGCGCTTATAGCTAGGTGCGACAGGGTTGGTAGTACATTGCCGCCTGCCTATGCTGCCTGGGCTGCCCATGTTGTCGTACAGCACATTGCCTGGAGGCTCGCTGTGTGCTCTATGACCAGGTTGCCTAGAACCTTTGAGATTCTAACATCCCTTGCCCTCTCTCCCAATTTCTCACGGTTGCACTCTTTCTCTCTGACGACATTACTCTCATTTCATTCTTCTCTCTATTTAAATGCATACCCTTCCCTTGAGGTCCTAAAGGAGTTTCAGCACTCACCTCTCGTATTACTCTTAGGACAAGCATATATTTACATGTATTAGATTTAAGGGGTTAATGTGAACAGCGATCTTCTTGATGAGGATAGTTGGTGAACGTTCTACATGTTCACGAGTTATATGCCCAGCTCATCATCCAATTTGTGACTAGACTAGTGCCATGTGTAAGAGCCCGACCATGCCCAGGAGTTGTCTGTAGAGGGGCGAGGACTTAGCCTTGATTTGCCTACCGAGCCAGGAGCGAGTGCAGTACCAGAGACTACAGCTCGCTCGTAGTGCCGGTATAGTAGAGTAACGTAATTTATCTGTCCTTGTGTTCTCTACAGTCTTTTCCTGGGTTCTCGCTTTCGGTGCTGGGACTCGTTGTTCCTGTGACTTGGCCTGCTAGCTAGAACACATGGGGATGATGAGTGGGTTATATCTTTATTTTACTATGCATTGCAGCTCTCTTTAAGTTTATGTATGTAACACTTTACAATACACATTACTCACACACAAGACAACACTATTAATACTTTCATGTATCAATTAACTGCACTGTCGTTTTGCTGCTGTTTCCGGAGTTCTATTGCGTAGGGCGCATACGGACTCAGAGGGGAGACAGAGTGAGAGAAGCGAAGTAGCCTATGCGGTAGTAGGCTACCGGCGCAGTACTGTTGCCTGCAACCTTTTAGTTATTCCAAGTATAGATTCATTATTACAATAAGTGACTACTATTTATGTTCCTTCCATGTGTATTATTAGGTATCTACTGGATCATGAACATCTTGTATGCTACATGCTAGTGCATGTTAGTAGGGGACAGTTATTCTAGTGCACGCGCTTTCAAGTAGGCGTGTACATTTGTCATTTAGCATTTCACTGTCATACCTTTAGCCTGCTTCTATTCTACATTATTAGAGGCTTAATATTAACGTAGTTTCTTGAGTATTGCATTTCTTTAGTAATAACGTAACCTATAAATGTCTGAGGGAGTTTAGCCTCATAGCCTACCCCTGTTGTACACTTTCGCCGAGTTAAGGTACCTCGTTACCATAGACGATAACTCTGTAGGGCGTTGGTGCTTTTGTTGTCTGGAGCATATAGTATTTGGGACTGGAATCGAGCGTGTCGTTGTCACATAAGCCATTTCTGTCCTACGATCAAGAATCCCGAATATGTATTGCCGATCCAGCCGTAACAAAATGGCGACCTTGCACAAGATTCAGTAGTATCCTATCACATGTTTTTTGGAGAACTATTCTATGCTACCTAGTAGAGCTGGCTAGAATTTTCTTGCATATTGGAGGAATTTTTATTGTGTCATTATTGTATTGGTGGACTTGCAGATTGTTTCGTTGGGGGTGTCTAAAGTAGAGTCATTCAAGCATCTTTAACATTTTGTGAGTCGAGACTGCAATTAGTAATAAGCACTTCTTTTTTTTATGAACAGCAATTGTATAACCAGCACTATGTCTAATGACTCATCATTTCCGGGGGAGGATAACACGGTACAGCCTAGTAACCAGCAAGTACAACAGATGTTTAGGGAGGGGAGTGTTATAAGTGGAGAGAGGGATGCCCGGGCATTTTTGCAGACACCTTTGACCGAACAGCGCCTGCAGGCTATTGATTGTTACGGTCTTCGCTGTTTAGCCACGGTTTTGGGGCGGGACTGTCCTGACAGTTGGCCCAAGAAGAATTTGGTGGCATGTTTGTTGGGTGATGGCGATGGGGCGGTGGGTGGAGTGGGGTCTTGGGGGGTTCCCTCCAAGCCTCCATTCCACTCTACCCCTGAGCTGGGCCCTCAGCCAGCGAGTCTTAGCACGATGCAGCAGGAGGGTTCTCAAGGGCAAGCTGGCTTACCCGTAAACACGTCTCGGTGTGGATCCCCCATTTTGTGCTCTCCCCCCCCCCAGGCCTGTCTCCTGAGATGTTATTCCAGCTAGAACTAGCTAAGTTTAAGCTGCAGGAGACTCAGATACAACAGGCTAGTATAGAACGCATAGAGGTTGCTAGAATCCAAGCCAATCAGGATGCAACCAGGTACCAGGCTGAAATGGATGTCGAGAAGTCTAGAGTAGAGACCACGGGGCGTCATCTCGGTGGTGGGCACTGGGTTACAGACTCACTTTCGCATTTAATTAAGTTAGTACCCGCATTTGATGAGACAGCAGTGACTGAGTTTTTTGCTCGTTTCGAAAAGAAGTGTCGTGAGTATGACTGGCCGGAGGTTAAATGGGCAGCATTAGTTTCATCACGTCTAGTGGGTAAGGGGTTGAAAGCCTACGATGCACTGTCACTGGACGAGAGTGTAGTGTATGGACTGGTGAAGGAGGCTGTGCTCCGGGCCTACGAACTGCAACCCGAAACTTATAGATTGAAGTTCCGTGGCGTGAATAAGAAGAGCGACGTCAGTTTTATGGAGCACGCACGGGACTTAACAGATGCAGGTAATAACTGGTTTCGGTCCGAGCACGCAGAGTCGGCTGAGGAAATTAAGCAACTTTTCTATCTGGAACAGTTTTACCAATGTACTGGAACCGATCTAACGCTGAACATTAAGGAAAAATGTCCCAAGACAGTAGAGGAGGCTGCCAAGATGGCAGACCTCAGATTATCATTGATTCGTGGTTGCGGTGCCGCTCAGAGGGCTGAGTCAGGGCAGAAGGGGCGCTATACCCCACCCACCAGAGTTTTCGATAATAACAAATCCTATGACACACATAACCACACTAAATGCATTGCACCTAATAACACCTACAAACACAAGCCTCTCCCGTTTACTAAAGGTCAGGCCCCTTCTTCGCCCGCACAAGGGAAGAAGCCCATTGGGGATGTGAAATGTTACAAATGTCAGAAGCTAGGCCATTATTCACGTGAGTGCCCTAGTAACACTCCCGCTAAGCCGGTGTCATTGGTTCACAGTATCGGTGTGTCTCTGAAGGCTGCAGCAACTGCCCGGGGTAGGTTGTCAGCAGCTGAGGCACACGCGGTAAAGAAGCGTACGGAAGGCTCGACACCTGTCCGGGACACTTTCTGTAGCCATCGGGGGCACGGGTTTGTGAGCTGGGGGAGTGAACTACGGAGGGTTGACTTGCTGAGGGATACGGGGGCTTCGCAAACTTTGTTGAGGAACTTCACAGGGAAACCGATAAATGCGGCCAGAGTTGTTGTGGTGCAGGGTATAAATGCTACGAGGTCATACCCACTTGTGAGGTTGGAGTTGAGAGTGGGAGAGGTGTGCAGGGAGCTGGATGTAGGGATCGTTGAGTGTTTGCCAGTTGAGGGCGTCGACCTTCTTCTCGGCAACGACTTTGCGGTGCCCACTTCCGGGACTCCACCCTTAGTCGTTGCCGAGAGGGCGGCCGACGTGGATGGTGAGAATCGGGAATGGGTTGGGAGGTGCCAACAGGATGAGATGGCCTGTGTGGTAACCCGATCTCGCTCTGCGGCTCCTGCACAGCCTAGCACTCAACCTCGGGGACAGTGGAGGAAAGATCAGGAGAAGGTTGCTAAGGGCAGGAAAAGGGACATTGATTCTGCTGCACTTCTCGGTGATTCGGTACTTGGACCTATAATAAACACGGGAGTTGACTCTGGCCCAGATATGGTGTGTAACAAGGCAGAGTTGGGTAAGACTTCGCGTGAGGCAAGAGCTGTAGCGAGAGCCACTAAGGCAGTAGAGCCTACTAGCCGGGGTAATGTCTTATTACAAAACCATCTTGATGCATTGACGCCCAGGGACATTAGTGAGCAGCAGCTGCAAGACGCTAGCCTAGCTCGTTATAGCAATGGTGCCATAGAGTTGGAGGAAGATGGGGATGCGAAGCCGGGAGATTTCTTTAGGCTCAACAGGATATTGTACCGCAGATTTCTAGACCCCAAATCGAAGTGGGAGGGCGGTGCGAGGGTAGTAGACCAGGTGGTTGTTCCAAATAAGTATAGAGAGTCCTTATTGTGTCTGGCGCATGATGTGCCGGTGGCGGGTCATTTGGGGGTAACAAAAACATTGGCGGCATTGGGCAGGTTTTTCTGGTGGCCTGGGGTCAAGGCTGATGTCTGTGCATGGGTGGCTGGGTGTGCGACCTGCCAGACAACGGGGAAGCCTAACCAGACAATCCCGAAGGCACCTTTGTTTCCCATACCTGTCACCGGGCCTCCGTTCAGCAAAGTTGTAGTAGATTTGGTTGGCCCTTTCCCGCCTACTAGTAGTGGCAATAAATTCCTGTTGACAATCATGGATGTGGCTACGAGATACCCGGACGCATACCCCATGAGAAACGGCTCGGCAAAGGCAGTTGTTAAAAACTTATTATTGTTCTGTTCCCGTTATGGATTTCCACGTGAGGTGCAGTCAGACCAGGGGAGCAATTTTACATCCAAGTTGTTCAAGCAAACCCTTCAGTTGCACGGTATATGTTCTGTAGTGTCGTCAGCCTACCATCCCGAGAGTCAGGGAGTCTTGGAGCGGTGGCACTCGACCCTGAAGAGTATGCTACGCTGTTACTGTGCAGAACATGACACTGATTGGGATTTGGGTCTGCCGTATGTTCTGTTCGCTGCACGTGAAGTCCCAGGAGAGAGCCTGGGGTTCAGTCCAAATCAACTAGTCTTTGGCCATAATGTGAGAGGACCTTTAAGTATGGTGAAAGAGATCTGGGAGGGCGAAGAGAAGCCGGGGTCTGTACTTAAATATATCCTTGAGAGCCGGGAGAGACTTATAGGTTGCATGGCAGCGGCAGGTAATAACTTGGTTAATGCACAGGCGGTCATGAAGCACCAGTATAATGCCAAGGTGAAGCTTCGGGAGTTTTCGGTGGGTCAGGAGGTAATGTTGCTTTTACCTTTGCCTGGACACCCCCTTTCTGCCAAGTTTATTGGGCCGTAAGTGGTGGCTAAGAAACTGTCCGACCTTGATTATCTCGTTGCAACACCTGACCGTAGAAAAAAACATCAGTTATGTCATGTTAACCTCATGAAAGAGTATGTGAGACGCCCCTCAGAGCCTCTCACTGTCCCTGTGCTGGCCTGCAGCGGCCAGGGTGGAGAAGGAGGTGGGGACAGTCATGCTGCTGAGGAGGATAGCTGGGACTGTGTCATTTCCGCGGAACAGTGGGCGGGGAATACTGAACAAGAGGCTAGGCAAGCTGTAAGTCACCTGCCTGAGCACCAGGGTGCTGCTGTCCTAGGCCTGTTCAGGTCATACCCCTCTGTTTTCGCCGAACACCCAGGTCTCACTACTCAGGTAACGCACGACGTGGACGTCGGTGATAATGTGCCCTTCAAGTCAGTGCCCTACCGTGTGCCTCCGGTAAAGTTGCCAGCTTTACGGGAGGAGTTAAAGTACATGGTTGAGAGAGGGATGATCACTGAAGGTTATGTGAAGTGGACATCACCCGTCACGTTGCAGCCAAAACCTGACGGCAAGGTGCGGTTCTGCATAGATTTTCGTAGGCTAAATGGCTTGACCACTACCAACCCTTACCCTTTGCCTCGAGTTGACGACAGCGTGGACAAGATAGGGAATGCAAAGTACCTTACTAAAATTGATCTTGTAAAAGGCTACTGGCAAGTACCCCTGTTGGACCGAGCTAAGCAAATTTGTGGTTTTGTGGTAGATGGCAAGACCTACCAATGTAACGTAATGCCTTATGGGCTTAAGAACGCACCTGCCACGTTTCAGAACCTGATGAACGATATTTGTGACGAAATCCCTAACTGCACGGTCTACCTTGATGACGTGATAGTGTATGATGACAATTTTGAAAATCACCTAAGGAACTTAGAGACCCTGTTTGGGAAGTTGCACGATGCTGGGCTGGTGGTGAACCTGAGGAAGTGCGAGTTTGTAAAGGCTACTGTGCAGTATCTTGGCTTTGTGGTCGGGTTAGGCCGGGTGTGCCCCCCCCTGAGCAAGATACAGGCTATCAATATGTTTCCCAGGCCCACCACTAAGCGCCAGGTCATGCGGTTCCTAGGTATGATAGGCTATTATAGGCGCTTCATCCGGGGATACTCTACTGTCTTAGCACCGTTAACTGATCTACTGTCGAAGTCAGTGAAGTTCTGTTGGGCTGCGGAGTGTCAGAGGGCTTTCGACCTAGTCAAGCACCTGCTGTGTACACATCCGATTTTGAGAGCCCCAGACTTCTCCAGGAGTTTTCAGCTGGCGACTGATGCCAGCGGTGTGGGTGCCGGGGCAGTGTTACTGCAGACTGATTCCGAGGGCTTGGAACACCCAGTGAGCTTCTTTTCTCGCAAGTTTAATTCGGCACAAAGGAATTACTCGACTATAGAGAAGGAGCTTCTTGCTATCGTTTTGTCGCTCAAACATTTCGAAGTTTATGTTCCAGCCTACGGCCCGGTAGTGACGATTTATACGGACCATCATCCCTTGAAATTCCTAAATCAGTTTCACAATCGGAATATGCGGTTGACCAGGTGGTCCCTAATGCTCCAAGAGTATAATCTCAACATTCAGCATATTGCCGGGAGTGAGAACGTGATAGCAGATTGTCTATCAAGGGTTGATGATCCAGGATAGTCGTGCACGGTGTGTGGGTTGAGCAGGAGTAAAATTAGGCTATCATAACGCCGTCCAAAAAGATTATAAAACAATAAAATAAACGAGAATTTTTTTTTTTAGTTTTGTAAGTCTTTATTGTTGTAGCATGATGCATGCGATATTGTGTTTTATGTATAATTCACACTTCAGTTGTTGTGCACCTTTTGCAATTAGTGGCAGCTAAGGGTAGCAGGTCGGTTGGTTGCCTGTCAGATTTTGATAATGCTTCTAAGGTCGATTATCTAAAATCTTGGGGGGGCTGTGATGCCCAGTGCGTGGCAACGCAACCTGATTGTACTCCTTGGTACTCCACTGTACCGCCACGGTACCGCGTTGTACCGTGCTGGCTGCTTATATTGAGTGTGACAATGTATAACTATGTTCTTTGTATCTCTGCAAAGGTCTCGTCATGTGCTAACCAGTGGTGGGTTTTGTTTTAAGCCATGTCGAGACCTTCCATTTAATATGTAGTATCAATAGAGAAGTTGATAGATGAGACAATAGGAATTCAGAGAGAGAGAGTGAGTTAGACTTCAGAGCGAGAGGGTAGCGGTGCGCCACGCTGCCGGGGGGGTGGTTGCCAGACGTATGGACCGGTTGGCAGCCCTGCGCTTATAGCTAGGTGCGACAGGGTTGGTAGTACATTGCCGCCTGCCTATGCTGCCTGGGCTGCCCATGTTGTCGTACAGCACATTGCCTGGAGGCTCGCTGTGTGCTCTATGACCAGGTTGCCTAGAACCTTTGAGATTCTAACATCCCTTGCCCTCTCTCCCAATTTCTCACGGTTGCACTCTTTCTCTCTGACGACATTACTCTCATTTCATTCTTCTCTCTATTTAAATGCATACCCTTCCCTTGAGGTCCTAAAGGAGTTTCAGCACTCACCTCTCGTATTACTCTTAGGACAAGCATATATTTACATGTATTAGATTTAAGGGGTTAATGTGAACAGCGATCTTCTTGATGAGGATAGTTGGTGAACGTTCTACATGTTCACGAGTTATATGCCCAGCTCATCATCCAATTTGTGACTAGACTAGTGCCATGTGTAAGAGCCCGACCATGCCCAGGAGTTGTCTGTAGAGGGGCGAGGACTTAGCCTTGATTTGCCTACCGAGCCAGGAGCGAGTGCAGTACCAGAGACTACAGCTCGCTCGTAGTGCCGGTATAGTAGAGTAACGTAATTTATCTGTCCTTGTGTTCTCTACAGTCTTTTCCTGGGTTCTCGCTTTCGGTGCTGGGACTCGTTGTTCCTGTGACTTGGCCTGCTAGCTAGAACACATGGGGATGATGAGTGGGTTATATCTTTATTTTACTATGCATTGCAGCTCTCTTTAAGTTTATGTATGTAACACTTTACAATACACATTACTCACACACAAGACAACACTATTAATACTTTCATGTATCAATTAACTGCACTGTCGTTTTGCTGCTGTTTCCGGAGTTCTATTGCGTAGGGCGCATACGGACTCAGAGGGGAGACAGAGTGAGAGAAGCGAAGTAGCCTATGCGGTAGTAGGCTACCGGCGCAGTACTGTTGCCTGCAACCTTTTAGTTATTCCAAGTATAGATTCATTATTACAATAAGTGACTACTATTTATGTTCCTTCCATGTGTATTATTAGGTATCTACTGGATCATGAACATCTTGTATGCTACATGCTAGTGCATGTTAGTAGGGGACAGTTATTCTAGTGCACGCGCTTTCAAGTAGGCGTGTACATTTGTCATTTAGCATTTCACTGTCATACCTTTAGCCTGCTTCTATTCTACATTATTAGAGGCTTAATATTAACGTAGTTTCTTGAGTATTGCATTTCTTTAGTAATAATGTAACCTATAAATGTCTGAGGGAGTTTAGCCTCATAGCCTACCCCTGTTGTACACTTTCGCCGAGTTAAGGTACCTCGTTACCATAGACGATAACTCTGTAGGGCGTTGGTGCTTTTGTTGTCTGGAGCATATAGTATTTGGGACTGGAATCGAGCGTGTCGTTGTCACATAAGCCATTTCTGTCCTACGATCAAGAATCCCGAATATGTATTGCCGATCCAGCCGTAACAATATATATATATATATATATATATATATATATATATATATATATATATATATATGTGTGTGTGTGTGTGTGTTACGCCCCTAACCCGTTAACCGCCAAGTCATTAAGTTTATTAAATGGTAAAATATTATTGATGAAGATATTAGGATAGTTTAAGGAACACTGCTGTTTTAACAAGTAAGGGACACAGCACACTCGACTATTATCGCGAGTAGTGAGTATACTAAATCAATTGATGAAGAAAAGTAAAAGCAAATAGATATTTTAGTTTTATTAAGGCAACAATTGAACCAACAATACATTAATTAAAGACAACTTGGTCAAAATAAGTATATATTTTGATATTAAATAATATGTATGAACGAAATTAAGCCTTATTGATAATAATTTAATAGTTAACGAAAAATAAAGGTCTTCTTCACAACAGTAATAGTATAGCAACATTACACTTAAACCTAAATAACAGAACTAGAATAACTATTAAAAACCCGACAGAAGGAGCGAGGTGTTATACAGTTCGTGATGTAAGGGATGACTTCCTATATTCTAACCATATATCACCACCACACTCCGAGTTAAGAGATTCCGTTGTCACTGCTAGATGAGTGCTCCCTTCCAAATGTTAAAAGCAGCACAAGTAACCTCCGATTAATTCAAAAGCTTCTCTGATCAGGAGAAGCGCTTCGAACCAGAGGGCTGGTGAAGCAGAAATTACCGTCAGCTGCTAATTGATTTGAATAATTCGGTACACTCGTGTATAAAGGTGAAAATCCTATAAATACACAAATGAATATAGCAATTAGGAGGATAATAATATTTGAACCTTAAGAATACAAACTTCCGTCAGGTGAATTCATGTAGCCTACAGGTCCTATCAATCGTTTCTGTAAATTTTAATAAGGGAAAGTTATACATCCCTATCAAAGTAGTTTAAGTAAATTTTGGTTGATATATGTCTATGAAGGGCAGGGACTATACAATATTATATATATATATATATATATATATATATATATATATATATATATATATATATATATATATATATATATATATATATATATATACTGTATATATGTTCCATACTGACAGGTAGATGGATTGGGTACTGGAAAAAACGCGGGGAAGAACCATGGCTTGTTATTATCTAATGTTTTGGGTTATGGTATGTGCCCATCTTCAAAGAGATTGACAGATGTTAGACAATTCACAATATAAATACCAATTCATGAAATTAATTGTTTGCATCCTAGAACAGTGCTGCCACCTGTATGGCGATATTTATAATATTTTAAGCACAATAATTATATGATTAGCCTAATTTCGTCAATTGTCCACTTGCGATTTTCAGGCTATAAGGAAGTTGGAGTTTTTTACATTGATATTTAGCAGAATTACCAGCTAAAATGTGGTTGTAGTACATTTATAAATACATACAACTAAATTCAACATACGTTTTATCCATTAGATTTCTACTTTTGTATTGTATTTATGTTTATTATCGATGTTTACGGCATCAACTTCCTTATAGAACGAAACTCGCAAGTCGGCAATTACCGTGTCGACAACGGACTTATATTTGTGTTTTCACAATTGGGAACAGGAAAGGTTTGAACAAAAACAAATATTATTAATAATAATACAAAAATATATATATACTGTATATATAAATAAATAAAAGTCAACTGATTAAAACATTTATATATGTACAGGTAGGTGTCTTTCCTAAGCTGAATAACTTGAATATAATGAAAACCACCTCACCGGTAATATATATATATATATATATATGAGCTTCATTTAGTTAATTTAGTTAATGGGTGCTTAATACGCATGAACACATTTGTTTGTTATCAAATCGTCAAATACAGAGGTGCTTGAGATATGCTTGGTGTGGTGTCTGGTCATATAGTTTCATGACAACTGTTTTCAACCGCTTTTCGTGATATCACGGCTATTATGACTAAGTCAATATCTGTCAATATCATCATAATAAATAGTGAATAGCGATAACCAACTATGAATGCTACCAGCAATAACAATATACTGAAGTTCTTCTTACGTTTATATAATTAAGCTGTGCATTTATTGCGAGGCGAATTGATCTGTTACCGTTTGTACAGTGCATGAGAGAGAGAGAGAGAGAGAGTGTCTGGACCATCTCCACCTCCTCTCGGGAATTACGACGTCTGGCAATAGATAGATAGAATAGTATAGTGAACTCACGAATTATTCTACTATGACATTAATTTGTTTTGCAATGATTAGACGAGGTTGTATGAGGAACAGATGACTATATTGGTAACAGGATAGCCAGTGTAATAATAATAATATGAAGGATGATTGTTAAAAGAGGTTATGTTCAATATTAACAAGCACACAAGGAAATAGCGAGCCCTGATGAAAATATATCACGAAGTTGTGATATGACATCATTCGAGCATTAGTGAGGAAACTAAATCCATTTAATACCATAGCGATTATTAATGCCTTTATTCATTTTTCTGGGAAACATTAGCCGAATGTTTTCCTTCAATATAGCCTATCTGTTGTTCATTAGACTTATACTGTCTCTTCCTAAGCTAAAAGCATCACCTAACAAACTCAACATAATCAAATAAGCTTTTAAATATATAAATAATATATAAAAGAACGTCATTATACGGAACGAGTTAACCAATGTCTTAATCATGCCATATTTCAATTAGCTGGTATTCGCGAACATTGGAGATATATATTGTATATCCATATCTTTTGATGTAATCTTAAAAAATATCTTTCGTAGAGAGATGCGCTTCATTAGGGATGTCCTTCTCATTGTCAATGTTGTTTATGTTGGATAATATAATGTAGATTCCTAAGCCTCACATAATTATGACAGTGCTGGAGAATCAGCGGGGGGGGGGGGGCACTGAATGCCTGTAATTGTGTATTATCCTACACAATTTTGCACGACTTATTATAAAAAACAAAACGAATTAATGTATAGCACTATACAATTCGGTTGAGAAGGGGAGATGGCTCGTTTTTCTAGATCCACTTCTCCCTCATGGTTACCACCATAGTTTTCAGATTTTTAGATGTTTGCTCCAATAGTTTGTCGATTTAAAGACCTGTCGCCCCATTTCCTTGTCAATATTAAGACCCTTTTTTGCTATTTATTTGTCGATATTTGTTATCCTGATAAACGATTGTGAGATTGTAATTTTGGAAAAAATTACAAATTATTCTAGAAGGGGGGTCCAATGGATTTGTTTTTCTGTTTGATGGAAGGCTAGGGGGAACACTAGAAAAAAATTACCAAACAAAGTTAATCATCCCCCCTTAAATGTAGCCTCAGCTTCTAGATGGAATATTTAAAGAATTATTTCGATTTAAAATACACATATTACAGATGATTAAACACATTTTAATATAACAACATAATTGAGGGGTCCGAATGCATTATTCATATAAACATGATTATATTCAGAACCTTATAGTGAAATACGCTGAATTATCCCGCAAAACTAATGCAATATTGAGAAGAACTCGAGGCATGTTAATATGAAATACGATTCAATAAGAATAAATACATATTATAAAAGACAGAAACATATATAGCGCCGTTCACTAACACGTAATGTACATATACGTATTTCTTGTCCGATCGCCTTTTAACCCTTGCAGTACCGGTGACATGTTGTGCATTATATTCTGGCAAATACAAGACAATGTTATTCAGACAAGGAAGAACGTCTATCCATCAAAAAGCTACAGGTTATCTAAAATAATCCTTTTTAATTACCATATATCCATAATTGGCTTCATAAAACCACATACTGATAATGTAACTAAACTATAATTAAATAGACGTCGCCAGTACAGAAGGACTTAAACACACACACACACACACACACACACACACACACACATATCAGGGTGGAAATGGTTTACTTCAATAATTTCATAATACTGTAAAAAGTAAATAACGCAGATGCAATATTGAATTATGATCCCAGTATTACTTGTTGGGAAACTCTCATGTAACTATCTGGTTATTCTTTGGCTGTTAATGGTGACAATGACTGAGCACATTATTAGTATATATAATTCAAAATATACAGTTATGTATTCATCCACCACTCTAAGCAACCATGGCACAACTCACCCAGCTCTGCACTCACCCATATCTACACCCATCGATCGCCACCACCTTACCCTTATCTCTCTACCTTCCATAAGCCAGTAACACACAAGTTCTTGTATAGTCAACATTGTTTATTTAGGGTGGATATTAGTAAAGAGTGAGGATATATCAATGTGTGTCATTACTGTACAGTACCTTCTTAATGTATATTCCTGATAGTTTTTAGCAAATTCCGAAAAGCTTGACGGTCTACTAATTTTTGTTTTTGTGTTTTATATATTCTAAGAAATGTTCTAATAAGTTGGCTAAAATAAAGTTCATTGTTGAAATTGCACTCATAATGGACCTTATGGGAACACCTGTCTTTTGTATCCGTGGAAGTCCAAGGGAACGGAGGTGGCAACACATCTAAAAGTGTATCCATATATTATGTTTTTTTATTTATTTTTTATTTTTTTCAAAAGAAATCTCAAAGTATGTTTAGTTTATCCTCTTATTGAGTAATCAGGTAGAAGGAATTTTCTCTTCTGTTTATATATTTAGTTGTGTCCACTAAGTGTATATTTCATGTCTCTAAATTCTGACTATGAAGAACATAAGAACATAAGACAATGGAAGTCTGCAGAGAGATGATTGGCCCACACAAGGCAGATCCCACTCACCACCATCCCTAATTATAAGGCCTAATTATAGACCCAACTCAGTAACACCATGAGGATCGACCTCACCAAAACGGTCAGAGGTCAACGTAAAAAAATAAAACGGGGGTCTGCAGAACGTCGATTGGCCCACACCTGGCAGATCCCCTTCAAACCCAACCAATCTCGTCCATATGCATTATCTAATTTTATTTTAAAGCTCTCAATCGTTTTTTATCCCACTATAGCACATAGAGCGGGTGCCGGGTATCTATAGTGTGATAGGGGCGGGTGCCGGGCATCTATAGTGTGATAGGGGCGGGTGCCGGGTATCTATAGTGTGATAGGGGTGGGTGCTGGGTATCTATAGTGTGATAGGGGCGGGTGCTGGGTATCTATAGTGGGATAGGGGCGGGTGCTGGGTATCTATAGTGTGATAGGGGCGGGTGCTGGGTATCTATAGTGTGATAGGGGCGGGTGCCGGGCATCTATAGTGTGATAGGGGCGGGTGCCGGGCATCTATAGTGTGATAGGGGTGGGTGCCGGGCATCTATAGTGTGATAGGGGCGGGTGCTGGGTATCTATAGTGTGATAGGGGCGGGTGCCGGGTATCTATAGTGTGATAGGGGCGGGTGCCGGGTATCTATAGTGTGATAGGGGCGGGTGCCGGGCATCTATAGTGTGATAGGGGCGGGTGCCGGGCATCTATAGTGTGATAGGGGCGGGTGCCGTATAACCTATCTACAACTCTGTTACCAAACCTAGATTTGCCTATATATTTTCTGAAACGAAATTTATCTAATTTGAAACCATTCAATCGAGTTCTTTCGCTATCTCTGAGATTTAGTACATCTTTCATGTCCCTTTTATTTATACCACTAACCCACTTGAATAGCTCTATCATATTCCCTCAGCCGTTCAGCCGTTGGTCTTTAAGGGCTGGGATGGAAGTTCCGGAGAAGTCTACAATTGTCGACACAGCAGCAGCCTGACATGTGATAGGGGCGGGTGCCGGGTCTCTATAGTGTGATAGGGGTGGGTGCCGGGTCTCTATAGTGTGATAGGGGCGGGTGCCGGGTCTCTATAGTGTGATAGGGGCGGGTGCCGGGTATCTATAGTGTGATAGGGGCGGGTGCTGGGTACCTATAGTGTGATAGGGGCAGGTGCCGGGTATCTATAGTGTGATAGGGGTGGGTACCGGGTATCTATAGTGTGATAGGGTTGGGTGCCGGGTATCTATAGTGTGATAGGGGCGGGTGTCGGGTATCTATAGTGTGATAGGGGTGGGTGCCGGGTATCTATAGTGTGATAGGGGCTGGTGCCGGGTATCTATAGTGTGATAGGGGTGGATGCCGGGTATCTATAGTGTGATAGGGGCGGGTGCCGGGTATCTATAGTGTTTTCAGGGCGGGTGCCGGGTATCTATAGTGTGATAGGGGCGGGTGCCGGGTATCTATAGTGTGATAGCGGCAGGTGCCGGGTATCTATAGTGTGATAGGGGCGGGTGCCGGGTATCTATAGTGTGATAGGGGTGGGAGCCGGGTATCTATAGTGTGATAGGGGCGGGTGCCGGGTATCTATAGTGTGATAGGGACGGGTGCCGGGTATCTATAGTGTGATAGGGGCGGGTGCCGGGTATCTATAGTGTGATAGGGGCGGGTGCCGGGTATCTATAGTGTGATAGGGGCAGGTGCCGGGTATCTATAGTGTGATAGG
The DNA here is from genome assembly GCA_037953745.1 of Lithodes maja. Classification (NCBI taxonomy): domain Eukaryota; kingdom Metazoa; phylum Arthropoda; class Malacostraca; order Decapoda; family Lithodidae; genus Lithodes; species Lithodes maja. Next base: position 3,583 of record JBAKBP010035322.1, on the reverse strand, counting down.
GGCGGGTGCCGGGTATCTATAGTGTGATAGGGGCGGGTGCCGGGTATCTATAGTGTGATAGGGGCGGGTGCCGGGTATCTACAGTGTGATAGGGGCGCGTGCCGGGTATCTACAGTGTGATAGGGGTGGGTGCCGGGTATCTACAGTGTGATAGGGGCAGGTGCCGGGTATCTATAGTGTGATAGGGGTGGGTACCGGGTATCTATAGTGTGATAGGATTGGGTGCCGGGTATCTATAGTGTGATAGGGGCGGGTGTCGGGTATCTATAGTGTGATAGGGGTGGGTGCCGGGTATCTATAGTGTGATAGGGGCTGGTGCCGGGTATCTATAGTGTGATAGGGGTGGATGCCGGGTATCTATAGTGTGATAGGGGCGGGTGACGGGAATCTATAGTGTTTTCAGGGCGGGTGCCGGGTATCTATAGTGTGATAGGGGCGGGTGCCGGGTATCTATAGTGTGATAGGGGCGGGTGCCGGGTATCTATAGTGTGATGGGGCAGGTGCCGGGTATCTATAGTGTGATAGGGGCGGGTGCCGGGTATCTATAGTGTGATAGGGGCGGGTGCCGGGTATCTATAGTGTGATAGGGGCGGGTGCCGGGTATCTACAGTGTGATAGGGGCGCGTGCCGGGTATCTACAGTGTGATAGGGGTGGGTGCCGGGTATCTACAGTGTGATAGGGGCGGGTGCCGGGTATCTACAGTGTGATTGGCGCGGGTGCCGGGTATCTACAGTGTGATAGGGGCGGGTGCCGGGTATCTACAGTGTGATAGGGGCGGGTGCAGGGTATCTATAGTGTGATAGGAGCGGGTGCCGGGTATCTATAGTGTGATAGGGGCGGGTGCCCGGTATCTATAGTGTGATAGGGGCGGGTGTCGGGTATCTACAGTGTGATAGGGGCGGGTGCCAGGTATCTACAGTGTGATAGGGGCGGGTGCCGGGTATCTACAGTGTGATAGGGAAGGGTGCCGGGTGTCTACAGTGTGATAGGGGCGGGTGCCGGGTATCTATAGTATGATAGGGGCGGGTTCCGGGTATCTATAGTGTGATAGGGGCGGGTGCCGGGTATCTATAGTGTGATAGGGGCGGGTGCCGGGTATCTATAGTGTGATATGGGCGGGTGCCGAGTATCTATAGTGTGAAAGGGACGGGTGCTGGGTATATATAGTGTGATAGGGGCTGGTGCCAGGTATCTATGGTGTGATAGGAGTGGGTGCCGGGTATGTATGGTGTGATAGGGGCGGGTGCCGGGTATCTATAGTGTGATAGGGGCGGGTGCCGGGTATCTATAGTGTGATAAGGGCGGGTGCCGGGTATCTATAGTGTGATAGGGGCGGCTGCCGGGCATCTATAGTGTGATAGGGGCGGGTGCCGGATAACTATAGTGTGATAGGGGTGGGTGCCGGATATCTATAGTGTGATAGGGGCGGGTGCCGGGTATCTATAGTGTGATAGGAGCGGGTGCCGGGTATCTATAGTGTGATAGGGGCGGGTGCCGGGCATCTATAGTGTGATAGGGGCGGGTGTCGGATAACTATAGTGTGATGGGGCGGGTGCCGGATATCTATAGTGAGATAGGGGCGGGTGCTGTGTATCTATAGTGTGATAGGGGCGGGTGCCGGGTATCCCATAGTGTGATAGGGGCGGGTGCCGGGTATCTATAGTGTGATAGGGGCGGGTGCTGGGTATCTATAGTGTGATAGGGGTGGGTGCCGGGTATCTATAGTGTGATAGGGGCGGGTGCCGGGTATCTATTGTGTGATAGGGGCGGGTGCTGGGTATCTATAGTGTGATAGGGGCGGGTGCCGGGTATCTATAGTGTGATAGGGGCGGGTGCCGGGTATCTATAGTGTGATAGGGGCAGGTGCCGGGTATCTATAGTGTGATAGGGGCGGGTGCTGGGTATGTATAGTGTGATAGGGGCGGGTGCTGGTTATCTATAGTGTGATAGGGGCGGGTGCTGGGTATCTATAGTGTGATAGGGGAGCGTGCTGGGTATCTATAGTGTGATAGGGGCGGGTGCTGGGTATCTATAGTGTGATAGGGGCGGGTGCTGGGTATCTATAGTGTGATGGGGCGGGTGCCGGGTATCTATAGTGTGATAGGGGCGGGTGCCGTGTATCTATAGTGTGATAGGGGCGGGTGCCGGGTATCTATAGTGTGATAGGGGCGGGAGCCGGGTATCTATAGTGTGATAGGGGCGGGTGCCGGGTATCTATAGTGTGATAAGGGCGGGTGCCGGGTATCTATAGTGTGATAGGGGCGGGTGCCGGGCATCTATAGTGTGATTGGGGCGGGTGCCGGAAAACTATAGTGGGATAGGGGCGGGTGCCGGATATCTATAGTGTGATAGGGGCGGGTGCCGGGTATCTATAGTGTGTTAGGGGCGGGTGCCGGGTACCTATAGTGTGATAGGGGCAGGTGCCGGGTATCTATAGTGTGATAGGGGTGGGTACCGGGTATCTATAGTGTGATAGGGTTGGGTGCCGGGTATCTATAGTGTGATAGGGGCGGGTGCCGGGTATCTATAGTGTGATAGGGGCGGGTGCCGTGTATCTATAGTGTGATAGGGGCGGGTGCCGGGTATCTATAGTGTGATAGGGGCGGGAGCCGGGTATCTATAGTGTGATAGTGGCGTGTTTCCGGGTATCTATAGTGTGATGGGGCGGGTGCCGGGTATCTATAGTGTGATAGAGGCGGGTGCCGGGTATCTATGGTGTGATAGGGGCGGGTGCCGGGTATCTATGGTGTGATAGGGGCGAGTGCCGGGTATCTATAGTGTGATAGGGGCGGATGCCGGGTATCTATAGTGTGATAGGGGCAGGTGCCGGGTATCTATAGTGTGATAAGGGCGGGTGCCGGGTATCTATAGTGTGATAGGGGCGGGTGCCGGGCATCTATAGTGTGATTGGGGCGGGTGCCGGAAAACTATAGTGGGATAGGGGTGGGTGCCGGATATCTATAGTGTGATAGGGGCGGGTGCCGGGTATCTATAGTGTGATAGGGGCGGGTGCCGGGTACCTATATTGTGATAGGGGCAGGTGCCGGGTATCTATAGTGTGATAGGGGTGGGTACCGGGTATCTATAGTGTGATAGGGTTGGGTGCCGGGTATCTATAGTGTGATAGGGGCGGGTGCCGGGTATCTATAGTGTGATAGGGGTGGGTGCCGGGTATCTATAGTGTGATAGGGGCTGGTGCCGGGTATCTATAGTGTGATAGGGGCGGATGCCGGGTATCTATAGTGTGATAGGGGCGGGTGCCGGGTATCTATAGTGTTTTCAGGGCGGGTGCCGGGTATCTATAGTGTGATAGGGGCAGGTGCCGGGTATCTATAGTGTGATAGCGGCAGGTGCTGGGTATCTATAGTGTGATAGGGGCGGGTGCCGGGTATCTATAGTGTGATAGGGGCGGGAGCCGGGTATCTATAGTGTGATAGGGGCGGGTGCCGGGTATCTATAGTGTGATAGGGGCTGGTGCCGGGTATCTATAGTGTGATAGGGACGGGTGCCGGGTATCTATAGTGTGATAGGGGCGGGTGCCGGGTATCTATAGTGTGATAGGGGCGGGTGCCGGGTATCTAT
>JBAKBP010035321.1:0-19660 GCA_037953745.1 Lithodes maja | reverse complement strand
GGGAGTATATAAAGAGGGAGTATTAAAGAGGGAGTATATAAAGATAGTATATAAAGAGGGAGTATTAAAGAGGGAGTATTAAAGAGGGAGTATTAAAGAGGGAGTATATAAAGAGGGAGTATATTAAAGAGGGAGTATATAAAGAGAGTATATAAAGAGAGTATTAAAGAGGGTGTATTAAAGAGGGTGTATTAAAGAGGGAGTATATAAAGAGGAGGTATTAAAGAGGGAGTATATAAAGAGGGAGTATATTAAAGAGGGAGTATATTAAAGAGGGAATATATTAAAGAGGGCGTATATAAAGAGGGAGTATTAAAGAGGGAGTATTAAAGAGGGAGTATATAAAGAGGGAGTATATAAAGAGGGAGTATATAAAGAGGGAGTATATTAAAGAGGAAGTATATAAAGAGGGAGTATATTAAAGAGGGAGTATTAAAGAGGGAGTATATAAAGAGGGAGTATATAAAGAGGGAGTATTAAAGAGGGAGTATATAAAGATAGTATATAAAGAGGGAGTATTAAAGAGGGAGTATTAAAGAGGGAGTATATAAAGAGGGAGTATATTAAAGAGGGAGTATTAAAGAGGGAGTATATAAAGAGAGAGTATTAAAGAGGGTGTATTAAAGAGGGAATATATTAAAGAGGGAGTATATAAAGAGGGAGTATTAAAGAGGGAGTATATAAAGAGGGAGTATATAAAGAGGGAGTATATTAAAGAGGGAGTATATTAAAGAGGGAGTATATTAAAGAGGGAATATATTAAAGAGGGCGTATATAAAGAGGGAGTATTAAAGAGGGAGTATTAAAGAGGGAGTATTAAAGAGGGAGTATTAAAGAGGGAGTATATAAAGAGGGAGTATATTAAAGAGGGAGTATATAAAGAGGGAGTATATTAAAGAGGGAGTATATAAAGAGAGAGTATTAAAGAGGGTGTATTAAAGAGGGAATATATTAAAGAGGGAGTATATAAAGAGGGAGTATATAAAGAGGGCGTATATAAAGAGGGAGTATTAAAGAGGGAGTATTAAAGAGGGCGTATTAAAGAGGGAGTATATAAAGAGGGAGTATATTAAAGAGGGAGTATATAAAGAGGGAGTATATTAAAGAGGGAGTATATAAAGAGGGAGTATTAAAGAGGGAGTATGAACAGGAATGTAGAAAGTTTTATAGGATTTTTAAGTTAGGACGATATATCCTTTATTAGTGTTTTTAATATTATTATGGTCCACTATATTAAATATAAATAGTTCTTATTATATTCAATTATTTATTAGGACCTGTACCAAATACCTGATGATAGACCAAGATCGATAGTCCGAAATATCGCAAATAAAGCAATGAAAAAAATCCAAACCCGAACGGCCAACCCACCACTGACAGTTATATATACCGGTATATATATATATATATACTGTATATATATATATATTTTTTTTTTCTTTAATACATACGAGGTTGAAAGAAATGGCAATTTCTGCGTTGGAAATTTTATTATTCAAAGTTTCCAGATCTCTGATGAGTTTTCGCTGGGTGGCAGGAAGTAGATGAAGGAGATGAGCAAAATTCATGGTGGTACAGGGTTACATAAATGTAAATGATGATACAGGATATACGACACGTTTCACTGGACAACCAGCATTATCAAGTAAGGATGGAATGATATAAAAGGTAAACAGGAAGGGTATATATAGAGGGTGGAGGATCAGAGGAGGCGAAAAACAAGGGGCAAAAGTCTACTATTGGTGGAGGGGTATTTTGGGAAAGAGAAAGGGGGGAACCGCTTCACGCATGCGCACTGGATGCGGGATGGTGGTCGGTTGGTGGGGTCGAAGCTGATTGGCTGCGTGTCGAGGGGCGTGGCCTAAGTTGTGTGGCGCCTGCGGAAGACGAAGCTGAAGGAGGTAGCGCGGGGGGCTGCGTCAAGGGCACCGGGGGGCGAGGGGGGGTGTTAGGTCCTGTAGGAAAGTGCCTTTTGGCAGAAGGAAGGATCTGAAGGTCCAGAGTTTGGTTGTTGATGTTGGGATGTAAGGCTTGGATATATAAAGCTTCGAGTATAGGTAATCTCCTTGGGTCACTTTCTTTATCGAGTATGGTGGTGTGTTTCTCTAACTCGTTGCGTGTGAGGTGAGGGTGGTTAGGGGTGAGATAGTGGTCTTTGATGGCTCCAGCCTGAAGGTGAAGAGTTAGCCGACGTGAAAGACGAGTCTGCGTCATACCAATATAGGAATGAGGTCCACAGTCCTCATAATTACAGGTATGTTGGTAAATGACGTGATCGTCGGTCATCAGGCTCTTTATCTTGGTGGAGGCTGGTTTGTTGCGGAGAACGAGGTTGGAGGTCTTGGGGGATTTGTAATAAATTATTAATTTGATTTTGTTTTCCGGGTTGGTCGGGTGGACATGCTTGGAGATTATTTCTTTTAAGACGGCCTCGTCATTTTTGTGTTCAGAGGACATGTAATTGCGGTAGAAGATCTTAATTTCATTGGGGGGGGTCAATGTTGGGAGGGCTTTGGGTGTACCATTTTTCAAGATGGTGGTTGATGGTGCTGGAGATGTCGGAGTTGGAGTATCCGTTATTTACTAAAACTTGGGATAGTCTTTCTAGTTCCTGGTGGGTGTCGGCCCAGGTAGAGCAGTGCGTGAGGGCTCTCCTAACATAGGCGGAGATGGAGGATAGAAGATAACGGCGGGGGCATTCACTATCGCCGTTGAGGCATTGTCCTGTGTTAGTTGGTTTAATGTAGACGGTGGTTTTGAACCCATGGTCGTTCAGAGCTACGAGGATGTCGAGGAAGGGGAGTTGTCCATTGTTAGATTTTTCAAAGGTGAAGTTAAGTCCGGAGGAGGTCATGAAGCGACGCTGGAGTTCCTGTAGTTCGTGGAGGTCCTTGATTTGCACGAAGATGTCATCCACGTATCTACAGTAGACGGCGGGTCGTTGGGCAGCTAGGAGCTCTTCCTCGATGGTACCCATGAAAAAGTTCGCAAAAAGAACTCCTAGAACTCCTTCATCTACTTCCTGCCACCCAGCGAAAACTCATCAGAGACCTGGAAACTTTGAATAATAAAATTTCCAACGCAGAAATTGCCATTTCCTTCAACCTCGTATTAAAGAAAAAAAAAAATATATATATATATATATATATATATTACATATTTCAATATATATTTAGTGTATGTTAGGTCCAAAATTGAATGCACCTCCCACCTTGACTTATAACTCCTACCCTCCTTTGATACTCTTTCTCTCTCTCTCTCTCTCTCTTACTCCTTTCTTATCCACCCCTCTCTTCCTCCTCCTTCTCCTCTCCTCTCCTCGCTTCTGTTTACCTCTCATAATGTGACTTTGTTTACAAGCTCTGAGAGGTTCTTGGGGAGGGAGGGGGTTGGAGCTGGAGGAGAAAGAGGTGTGTGTGTGTGTGTATGTGTAGCTTGTGTACAAGTTGTATGTATGTGTGACGAAAAGTGTATGTGTGTGTGTGTGTGTGTGTAGCTTGTGTGCAAGTTGTATATACAGTATATGTGACGAACAGTGTATGTGTGTGTCTGCGTAGCTTGTGTGCAAGTTGTATATATGTGAGACGAAAAGTGTGTGTGTGTGTGTATAGCTTGTGTGCAAGGTGGGTGTGTGTGTCGAAAAGTGTGCATGTATGTGTAAATACGTATGAATTGTGTGTATGTACCATATTATTATTATATGAGATGCCGAAGTCTCCAACCAGGGTGCAGAAACACCATCAAGATCAATCCACACAAAACACCCGGAGGCACTGGAGAGAGACTATGGCAACTTAGGAAAAAATAAAAACATACACTGTATACTGTACTGTACATATACACATATTAAACACAGATAACATATTATGCAGTGGAGGATATCAAGCTTAAATATAATACAATAAAATAGAATAAAATAAGTTTAAAAATTAGAATTAATGCTGCAAAAAAGCATTAACTCTAGACTTAAAAATGGAGATATTAGCTGAATTGACTAGCTCATTTGGCAACTTATTCCACAAGTCAACCATGGCCGGCACAAAACACCGTGAAAACTGTGTAGTAGAAAAATTAACACGGCTCATGGCAAGATAATTAAGATTGCTTGTGAATCTAGTTGCACGAGCCCGGACATAGGGCCCAGGCAGAACCCCATGTAAGGGATGCTGAGGGTTGTTAAAAACTTTAAATAAAAGACTAAGGGCACCAACTTTACGTCGATGACACAGATCAAGAGACAAATTAGGTAGAATAAAACTGATGGAATTTAGCGACCTGTCAAGCAACTTGAGATGGCAGTCAGCTGCTGACAACCAGACAGGTGAGCAGTACTCGAAATGTGGCAAAATAAAAGCATAAAAAGACTTGATAACTGTGGCGTCACAAGCAAATGTTTTATAAACCTTGCGAAGCAGACCAATTTTTTGGGAAATGGAAGAGGAGAAAGAACGAATATGCTTTTCAAAAGTAAGTTTGGGATCAAGAGTAACTCCTAACAAACGCAGAGTATCCACATTCTCAATTTGCTCGCCAGAAACTTGTAGATAAGGATGGGGAGGATCCAAGGTACGAGATCTGCTGATGATAATGGAGTGTGTTTTACTAGCATTAAGTTTCATGCCCCAAAGTTCACACCATGATGTAATTTTGGCTAAATCCCTATTCAGAGCAGTAGCAATTACGTGTCGATCTATTGGTGATGCAATTGACGCATATAAAGTTGTATCATCAGCATAGGAGATTAGTTTATTTTCAAGCTCGGAACACAGGTCAGCAGTAAAAATAATAAAAAGCAAAGGCCCAAGGACACTGCCTTGTGGAACACCAGAAACAACAGTAACAGAAGGGGAATGACACCCATCAATGACCACAGACTGAGATCTTTTCGTCAAAAAATCTTCAAAGATCCTTAAAAAATTGCCACCAATACCAATGAGCTGTAACTTAAACAGAAGTGCTTTATGGTTGACTAAATCAAAAGCAGAACTAAAGTCAATAGCCACGACGCGAGACTCATGTCCCTGGTCCAATGAAGATTGCAAGTCATGGGTGAGTGTCAGAAGTGCATCACATGTACCCAGTCCCTTACGAAAACCAAACTGTGAGTTTGGTATCAAATTATGACTATTACAATAAGAGGAAAGGCGTCTGGACAAAAGCCTCTCATAGAGCTTGGATAGGATAGGTGTAATGGAGATAGGGCGATAGTCATTAGGAGATGATGAGGCAGTATTTCCCTTTGGAATAGGAGTGATAATAGCCTTACGCCAGCAAAGAGGAAAACTACCTGATTTCAAAAGCAACCTAAACACCACTGCCAATTTAGGTGCCAAGACCACTGCAACCTTTTTAAAAAAGAGAGGGAAAAACCCATCCGGGTCTGTGCCACCATAGGTATCAAGATCCAGCAAGTACCTTTTCAGTTCAGCTGATTTGAATGCCATTGAATTGAGGTTGGGTCTAGGGAAACATGTCAATGGCAAAGACAATTCCTGATTACTCTGCTTATTAATAAAAATATTAGATAGAATATTGGCCTTCGATAATGGATAAAAAGAGATGGAGCCATCAGATTCACAAAGAGGAGGCATGGAGGAATCTATTCCAAATAAAGAGGATTTCAAAGCGGACCACCATTTATGAGGCTGTGTAGCTCCTGCCAGAACATCCTGAAGATGGGAGTTATAATCCCTCTCAGCACCATCATAAACTCTCTGCGCAGCTGCCCTTTTAAAAACATAATTTTCCCAATGCAAGGGGGTTTGATTACGCCTCCATAGACGATATGCAGCCTGTTTGTCATCAAATGCACGCTTGCAGTCATCATTAAACTATGCTTTATCCCTGATACGAGACTTAATTGTCTTTGATGGAACTCTTTTGCGAAGGATACCAAGAAGGGTAAATTGTGTAAATTGTGTAAATTGTGTGTGTATCTTGTGTTTTAATTGTGTGTGAGTAGTATCTGTGGGTGTGTAGCTTGTGGGTGTATGTGTGTGAGTTTGTATGCGTATGTGCATGTGCTGAACACTGTGTGTGTGTGTGTAGGAAGTACACAAACATTGCATGTAATGAATACCTCCATCTTCCGGCCTCATGCACTGTAAACATACATTAAGAGTGTATGAGGAGGGTAAATAAGGTGTTAATAATTTACTCTTTTTAAGGGGAGATGGGTCGTTTTTCTGCTCCCCCATCTTCCTCATGTTTAGCCCCATTAGTTCCAGATTTTAAGATGTTCGGCTCATTAGTTTGGCGATTATAAAACTTTTCGTCCCATTTTTTTTTTTTTTTCAATATTAAGAAATTTCATATCATTTAAGTGGAACCGACCTTCGGCCGGGACATTTTTCTATCGAAAAATGTACAAATTTATCTTGAAGGAGGGTCTTGGGCGGGTGACTATATAAATATGATGGAGATCTACGGAAGAAAATAAAACAATTGCAAAAAAGATACATAAATGAGCAAATAAAGACACCCATCACCCCCTTAAAGGTATATTGGTAGTAATAAACTTCTGTAATACTGTATGAGGATAGAAAGGGAAATCATAATCAATATACCCAATGAATTTATGTACAGTACCTACATATGCCATTGTTGTTGTTGTTGTTTTGTTTTGTTTTATGTTGTACAGTACAGGCTGATCTGGTCTGTGGTCTCGTCTCACTAATGTCTTTTTTCTTCTTCCTTCCATCCTTTTCTCTCCCTTCCTACCTTGTCCTTCCTATTCCTCTTTATCTCCCTTCTTCCCTCCTTACTTACTTTTTCCTCATTCGCTTTTCTTACCCCCCCCCCCTTTTATTTTATATTTTTCTCCCTCTCTTTCGCCCTTCTTCCTTCTTTCCTTTTATGTATCCTCCCTCTTTACCTTATCCCCTCTTCGTCCGTATTCTCTCTCTCTCTCTCTCCTTCTTCCTCCTTTTTACTATAAATAGAGGATGGGCTTTGAATATTAACATGAAATTATATGATGGTTGTTGTTGTTCCCCAAGCTGCCTGGCCGAATAGCCCCAAGGCCCCGAGCAAGGCCAAGGCCATAACCGAGCGCCCCCACAGATCCCTCCCTGCCGACCACAATAAAGCCTGGGTGACCGAAGCCACTCCATGGCGGGGAGCTGAGGAGGGTGCGGAAACGCCCGGGAAATCAAAGCCCCACCCAGGACCCTGTGCCCCTCAGCAATTATGAAGAGAAAGTCGAGGGGCAAAGGAAAAATGTGACGCTTTGGCTTCCAATCTTGGTAGATTGGGAGGTCAATCCACGGAAGAGAGGCCGTCACTTGAGATCTAGAAAATATATAAGTAAAAGGAACAGTCAGAGTAAGCTATGGGTATGGCAGAGATTGCTCAATTCTCACTCTGATAGACCAGCCCATCACCACATGGTTATGGTTATGATGGTTACACTATCTCCTCTTCCTCCCTTCTACCACCTCTTCCTCCGCGTCCAACGGACGCAGTCAGAGGAACTACTTTGCAAGTACCGGCGGCTGATCAGGTCCTTCAAGGAAAAATCTAATAGAATCTTAATTTCAGGAATTGTTCCCCGGATTGATGTAGAAAACCGATTCTACAACATAGCTACCAGTACAAATCGCCGACTAGCCAAACTCTGCAGGGAGGAGGACATCGGCTTTGTCGACACGTGGGATCATTTTTACTATGATAAATCTTTGTTTTCAGGAGATGGTGTACATCTCAATGATGTAGGAGCTGCACGTCTTGGTCGTCTGCTGAACGATGCAGTCAAGGATTTCCGTTCAAAGAACGGGGTCAACCGGGGGTATCCAGACAGGGTAGTGTAAGTCAAATACGAACTGAAAATTCAGACAATGCACAATCAGTAACATCCAACTCTAATACTCTTAAGGTGTTTTATGTAAATGCTCGTAGCATACGCAAAATGTATTCAGATCTAGAGGAAATGTATTCAGATCTAGAGGAAATGTATTCAGATCTAGAGGAAATGTATTCAGATCTAGAGGAAATGTATTCAGATCTAGAGGAAATGTATTCAGATCTAGAGGAAATGTATTCAGATCTAGAGGAAATGTATTCAGATCTAGAGGAAATGTATTCAGATCTAGAGGAAATGTATTCAGATCTAGAGGAAATGTATTCAGATCTAGAGGAAATGTATTCAGATCTAGAGGAAATGTATTCAGATCTAGAGGAAATGTATTCAGATCTAGAGGAAATGTATTCAGATCTAGAGGAAATGTATTCAGATCTAGAGGAAATGTATTCAGATCTAGAGGAAATCGTGTTTACAGAACATTATGATATAATCGGCATTACAGAATCTTGGTTAAATACGGAAGACAGAGACTTTTTAGGCGAATATACGCTTCTTGGTTATACAATGTTTGAGAAAAGTCGAATCAATAGAAATGAAAGAGTTGTTTTATATAAAGGAAAGTCTTAATCCCGTCTTAATGTCAAAACCTCAAATTGCGAATATAGACATATCTTACGTACCGTACTATTAAATAATAAAGGAGGAACTAATATAACACTAGCTGTATTATACAGACCCCCAGCTCAATCAGTGCAAACTGACAGTGAAATTTATGAACAAATTGCAGAAATAACTAACATACAAGATACCGTAATTCTTGGCGATTTCAACTTACCTGTGACTAAATGGGGCGATATTCTTACTTCACACTCTGGACACGACCTCTATGCTAACTTGCAAGAGAGTTCACTTTTTCAATTTGTACAATCTCCGATCCGTGGTAATAATGTGCTTGACCTTGTACTCGCAACAAAAGAAGAATTAATACAGAATTTGAATGTTGGTGATGAATTCAGTAACAGCGACCATCGTACGATAACTTTCACTTTAAAGTTTACTAGTAACAAATCAAATAGCAGCATTGAGAAAGTCCCTAATTTCAAGAAAGCACATTTTCATAAACTTAAATCAAAGCTTAAAGAAACTGACTGGAGCTTTCTGACTAACAATAAAGACATAAATACATCTTGGGAGTGTTTCACTTACCTTAAGGCAGTGCAAGACTGCATACCATCGAAAATACGGCGTCCAGGCCATAATGATAAGCCCAAATGGTGGAAAAAAGATATTTCAGACTGTCTGCTTGCTAAAAAATTTGCTAATGATAGATTAAAATCCTCACAAAATGACGAAGAACGGGTGAAATTTGTAGAGATACGACGCAAAGCCAAAAAGTTAATTAAGCAAAGTAAAAAGACCCTGGAGTTACATGTTGCGAATCAAAGTAAAACAAACCCGAAAGAATTCTATAGTTATATTAGAAAGAAAAAAGTAGTTACTTCAACTGTTGGACCGTTAGTCGATGAAAATGGAGAATACACCAAAGACGAAGTACAAATGAGTAATGCCCTCAATACCTTCTTTGCATCAGTTTTTACAACCGAAGACCTCAGTGATATCCCTACACCATCGCCGATTCAGATTGATAATTCAGATGTTCTAAGCAATATCACCGTTACAGAGAGAGAAGTATTGAATTGTTTAGATAAACTCAAGGTAAATAAAACGCCTGGACCTGATACAATCTCGCCTAGAGTTCTAAAAGAAGCTAAGGATGAGCTCTCCAAACCACTGACATTGCTATTCAATGAATACTTGCAGTCTGGGACTATGCCTGATCAGTGGAAGCTAGCCAACGTAACACCGATATTCAAAAAAGGCAGCAAATCCCTACCCAGTAACTATCGTCCAATTAGCTTAACCTCAATTGTATGTAAAATGCTAGAAACGGTCATAAGAGACAGACTCGTAAATCACTTAGAGGCAAATACCTTACTTAAAGATACTCAACACGGCTTTCGTAAAAAAAAGTTCCTGTTTAACAAACCTCTTAGACTTCTTCCAGGATATCCTCAACCTCTACGATAAGAGTAAAGCTGTAGATATTATATACCTTGATTTTCAAAAGGCCTTTCACAAAGTTCCCCACAAATGTTTACTGCTAAAACTAAAAGCACATGGAATACAAGGCGGTGTGTTGAAATGGATAGAAAATTGGCTCAGCGACAGAAAGCAAAGAGTAGTCATAAACGGTAAGGCATCTAAATGGACCAATGTAAATAGCGGGGTACCCCAGGGATCGATACTAGGACCAATTCTCTTTCTAATTTACATCAACGACATAGATGAGGGTCTCACCTGTACAATTTCAAAATTTGCTGACGATACAAAAATTGCAAATAGCGTACTCTCAAAAGAACAAGTTGACGATATGCAACACAATCTAGATAAATTGTCATGTTGGGCCCAAATTTGGCAAATGAGTTTCAATGCGGATAAATGTAAAGTACTACGTATCGGATACCTAAATGAGAAAGCAAACTATTCGATGAATGGCACTCAGCTTAAGAATGTAAACAGAGAAACCGATCTGGGAGTAACAATATCGAGTAACCTAAAACCGAGTCAACAATGTTCAGAAGTTGTTAAGAAGGCAAACAAAATAATTGGCTTTATAGGCAGGTCATTTGAGCATAAATCCAAAGAAGTTATCCTAACCCTTTACAATTCCTTAGTCCGCCCTCTTCTGAAATACTGCGTTCAATCCTGGTGCCCTTATTACCAAAAAGATATAAACAAGCTAGAACGAGTTCAACGTAGAGTTACCAAAATGATACCTAGCCTAAAGAACAAACCATACGAAGAGCGTCTTAGAGAATTAAATCTATTTCCTTTAACCCAGCGCAGATAGAGAGGTGACTTAATTCAAGTGTTCAAAATCATCAAAGGGTTCGACAATATGAACTGTAGTAAGTACTACACTATCGACCAATCTAATTACACGCGGGGAAACGGTTGCAAAATTATTGGTAAATCTTTTAATTCACACGAATCTAAGAATTTCTTCTTCAATCGAGTCGTCAACTTGTGGAATGCGCTTCCCCGAGACGTTATAAACTGCAGCACCGTTGATTCATTTAAACTCCGCTTAGACAAATATCTCGCATCAAACCCGCGACTGACTGCGTTTGTAAATGAATAACTTTATTTTATCCCCCCCTCAGTTACTAACCCATCTGTCCCCTACTAACTTCCTAATCCTGCCACGGACATTAGTTCCAGGGCAGTAGTTCCCTTTCCAATGTTCCCTACCCACTCTAAACCACTGTTTGGACACTTGATCCTCAGTGTTTTGGAGGACAAGCAGCCTAGAAGGGTCACTAGACCTGTTGTTGCTTGATTTCCTTTGTACTCCTTTGTACTCCTCCTTCTCCCTCCCTTCTACCACCTCTTCCTCCTCCTTCTTCCTCCCTTCTACCACCTCTTCCTCCTCCTTCTCCCTCCCTTCTACCACCTCTTCCTCCTCCTTCTCCCACCCTTCTACCACCTCTTCCTCCCTTCTACCACCTCTTTCTCCCTTCTACCACCTGTTCCTCCTCCTTCTCCCTCCCTTCTACCACCTGTTCCTCCTCCTTCTCCCTCTCTTCTACCACCTCTTCCTCCTCCTTCTTCCTCCCTTCTACCACCTCTTCCTCCTCCTTCTCCCTCTCTTCTACCACCTCTTCCTCCCTTCTACCACCTGTTCCTCCTCCTTCTCCCTCTCTTCTACCACCTCTTCCTCCTCCTTCTTCCTCCCTTCTACCACCTCTTCCTCCTCCTTCTTCCTCCCTTCTACCACCTCTTCCTGCTCCTTCTTCCTCCCTTCTACCACCTCTTCCTCCTCCTTCTTCCTCCCTTCTACCACCTCTTCCTCCTCCCTTCTACCACCTCTTCCTCCTTCTTCTTCCTCCCTTCTACCACCTCTTCCTCCCTTCTACCACCTCTTCCTCCCTTCTACCACCTCTTCCTCCTTCTTCTTCCTCTTTCTACCACCTCTTCCTCCTTCTTCTACCACCTCTTCCTCCCTTCTACCACCTCTTCCTCCCTTCTACCACCTGTTCCTCCTCCCTTCTACCACCTCTTCCTCCTCCTTCTTCCTCCCTTCTACCACCTCTTTTCTCCTCCTTCTTCCTCCCTTCTACCACCTGTTCCTCCTCCCTTCTACCACCTCTTCCTCCCTTCTACCACCTGTTCCTTTTTCTTCTTCCTCCTTCTACCACCTCTTCCTCCTCCTTCTTCCTCCCTTCTATCACCTCTTCCTCCTCCCTTCTACCACCTCTTCCTCCTCCTTCTCCCTCCCTTCTACCACCTCTTCCTCCTCCTTCTTACCCTTTCTTCCCATTCTCCCCTGTACTTCCTCCGACTGGTCTCTCTCTCTCTCTCTCTCTCTCTCTCTCTCTCTCTCTCTCTCTCTCTCTCTCTCTCTCTCTCTCTGACACAGTTGTTAATGCCATTTACCGTACCAGGAATGCCTCACGTATTAATAACTCCCAAAATTATGCTATATAACTACCAACCTGTATATAAGTGTCTTCTCTCTCTCTCTCTATGTCTCTCCCTCTCTCATCTATGTATCTCTCTCTCTCTATCACACACTCTCTCTCCCTAGTCCATAACAGCTTTGACAGCCTATACCCATTACAGCTGCCTGATCAAGTTTGTCCCATAATTCCGTAAACAACAACCACAGCCTGAGCGAGACCCACATAGAACAGTATCCATGAACATATTAGAAGTGTGAACAAATACTAACCCTTGTATTCTTAACCAATTCACCGCGCCTGATACTGAACGAAAACTTTGAGAATGAGTGTTGTCTATAGAGATAAAATGAGTGTTGTCTATAGAGATAAAATGAGTGTTGTCTATAGAGATAAAATGAGTGTTGTCTATAGAGATAAAATGAGTGTTGTCTATAGAGATAAAATGAGTGTTGTCTATAGAGATAAAATGAGTGTTGTCTATAGAGATAAAATGAGTGTTGTCTATAGAGATAAAATGAGTGTTGTCTATAGAGATAAAATGAGTGTTGTCTATAGAGATAAAATGAGTGTTGTCTATAGAGATAAAATGAGTGTTGTCTATAGAGATAAAATGAGTGTTGTCTATAGAGATAACATGAGTGTTGTCTATAGAGATAAAATGAGTGTTGTCTATAGAGATAAAATGAGTGTTGTCTATAGAGATAAAATGAGTGTTGTCTATAGAGATAAAATGAGTGTTGTCTATAGAGATAAAATGAGTGTTGTCTATAGAGATAAAATGAGTGTTGTCTATAGAGATAAAATGAGTGTTGTCTATAGAGATAAAATGAGTGTTGTCTATAGAGATAAAATGAGTGTTGTCTATAGAGATAAAATGAGTGTTGTCTATAGAGATAACATGAGTGTTGTCTATAGAGATAAAATGAGTGTTGTCTATAGAGATAAAATGAGTGTTGTCTATAGAGATAAAATGAGTGTTGTCTATAGAGATAAAATGAGTGTTGTCTATAGAGATAAAATGAGTGTTGTCTATAGAGATAAAATGAGTGTTGTCTATAGAGATAAAATGAGTGTTGTCTATAGAGATAAAATGAGTGTTGTCTATAGAGATAAAATGAGTGTTGTCTATAGAGATAAAATGAGTGTTGTCTATAGAGATAAAATGAGTGTTGTCTATAGAGATAAAATGAGTGTTGTCTATAGAGATAAAATGAGTGTTGTCTATAGAGATAAAATGAGTGTTGTCTATAGAGATAAAATGAGTGTTGTCTATAGAGATAAAATGAGTGTTGTCTATAGAGATAACATGGATTCCCATTCCCATTAATTTTCTAAAAGTCTTCCATTAACAGGGAGGTTTTTGTTTTTTCTGGACCCCCTTCTTCCTCATCTTTGGCCCCAATTAGCTTTGAGATTCACCATATTAGTTTGGCGGTTTTAAGATCCTTCGCCCAAATTTTCAGCCAATAATAAGATCTTTCGTGTCATTTAGGTCCCGATTTAATCCTTCGAGCGATAGCGAGCCTGTAATATAGGAGGAACCGGCCTTCGGATGGAACTTTTTTCTCCTGAGAAATGTACAAATATGTCTCGAAGGGGGGTCATGGGGGTGCTTTGTTTTTTTAAGTTTAATAGAGGTCTATGGAGGGGGAAAAAGAAGACTTGGCTAGTTTACCCTATATCGCTCTATTGGTTTATAGGCAGCCATTCCAAGGAGCTCAGGTCATATGTTTCCCCCACTTTGGATGGTACCAGATCATGACCTGTCTGGATCTGGACAATCAAATTAGAGCCTTACCAAGGTTTATCTGCCTCGGCTAAAACAAATAGTAAACAAGTTGTAAAACAAGTAGTAAACAAGTTATAAAACAAGTAGTAAACAAGTTATAAAACAAGTAGTAAACAAGTTGTAAAACAAATAGTAAACAAGTTGTAAAACAAATAGTAAACAAGTTGTAAACAAGTTATAAAACAAATAGTAAATATGTAAAACAAATAGTAAACAAGTTGTAAAACAAATAGTAAACAAGTAGTAAACAAGTTATAAAACAAGTAGTAAACAAGTTGTAAAACAAGTAGTAAACAAGTAAAACTAGTAGTAAACAAGTTCTAAAACAAATAGTAAACAAGTTGTAAAACAAATAGTAAACAAGTTATAAACAAGTTATAAAACAAATAGTAAATATGTAAAACAAATAGTAAACAAGTTGTAAAACAAATAGTAAACAAGTAGTAAACAAGTTATAAAACAAGTAGTAAACAAGTTGTAAAACAAGTAGTAAACAAGTAAAACTAGTAGTAAACAAGTTCTAAAACAAATAGTAAACAAGTTGTAAAAAAAGTAGTAAACAAGTTGTAAAACAAGTAGTAAACAAGTTGTAAAACAAATAGTAAACAAGTTATAAAACAAGTAGTAAACAAGTAGTAAACAAGTAGTAAACAAGTTGTAAAACAAGTAGTAAACAAGTTGTAAAACAAGTAGTAAACAAGTAGTAAACAAGTTGTAAAACAAGTAATAAACAAGTTGTAAAACAAGTAGTAAACAAGTTGTAAAACAAGTAATAAACAAGTTGTAAAACAAGTAGTAAACAAGTAGTAAACAAGTTGTAAAACAAGTAATAAACAAGTTGTAAAACAAGTAGTAAACAAGTTGTAAAACAAGTAATAAACAAGTTGTAAAACAAGTAGTAAACAAGTTATAAAACAAGTAATAAACAAGTTGTAAAACAAGTAGTAAACAAGTAGTAAACAAGTAGTAAACAAGTTGTAAAACAAGTAATAAACAAGTTATAAATAATGAAGATGGTGATAATGATGATTGATATTGATGATGGATTAACATTACAATATATATATATATATATATATATATATATATATATATACAGAGAGAGAGAGAGAGGCCTAAAGTTAGAGAGACACGAACATTGGATTACTGAACTGGCAGAAGCTGTCTCCGTGTAGTCCTAGCCAGAGTAATTGATACAGTAGTAGCCCTCCTAGCATCACAATAGTAGTAGTAGTAGTAGTAGTAGTAGTAGTAGTAGTAGTAGTAGTAGTAGTAACATGGTGATATTAGCAGTAGTAGCAACAGTAGTAGTAGTAGTAGTGGTAGTAGTTATATTAGTTGTAGCACGGTGGTATTATTATAAGTAGAAGTAGTAGTAGTAGCAGTAACACGGTGATATTATTATTAGCAGCAGTAATAGCAGTAGTAGTAGTATTATTTGTTGTTGTTGTTGTTGTTATAATTGTAAAACATAACAATAAAGTGAACCATACCAAAGATAACAAATATAAAACAGAGATGATGTTAATAGTTCTAATATTTTGAATTAATATGAATGATATAACGGAATGAAACTATACATTACTATGTACTAATTAAACAGGTAGTGCATACATATATCAAGCATTATCGATATTGATATAACATCAAACTTTAACAACAACAACAAAAAACAGGATCCCCTTTCAAGATATATTTGTAAATTTTTCGTTAGAAAAATGTCCCGGTCGAAGGCACGATTCCTCCTAAATTACAGGCTCACTATCGCTCGCCAGCTCAAAATCAACACCTAAATGACACGAAAAGTCTTAAAATTGACAACGGAATAGGGCGAAAGGTGTTAGAATCGCAAAACTAATGGGCTGAACGTCTAAAAATCGGAACACAAATGGGGCTAAACACGAGGGAGAAAAGGGTCCCTAAAACCGGAACCTCCCCCCTTTAAACACTTTCTAAATGGGCAACTTTAACTTGACTCGGGCCCTTAGTTCAACTCAAACAGATCAATTAACTTGTAGGTTTTCAGACAGAAGTTTTAAGACCAGAGAACGAGAGAGAGAGAGAGAGAATACGATAAAATAAGTAAGGAGAATAAGAGGCAAGGTAACGGTGAGAAAGAGAGAGAGAGAGTGGGGGATACTTAAATCTATAATCCCTTTACCTCTCAAATGATCAGCTAATCCTTTGACATGATTGGATTAGCCTTAACATCAGATTATTTTAATTAGCTTAGCATACTAACTACCTGTGAAATATTAAAATGTTGTCCCTGTTCGGGCTCTCTCTCAAGTCGGCCACCCCCATCTAAAACAAAAAAAAGAGGGGGGGGGGGTATTTGCCTGAGTATATAGATAGAAGACTCAACCGATTACTTTGTGTCAGGATTTATTTCTAAATGTTTAGTAACAAAAAATAAACAATGCTCTTAGTTACTGTTGCAATAGTCAGCTTAGTTTTTTCTCAGAGGTATATGAAGCAGTAGATAATGACAAGTCATATGATATAATATATTTAGATTTCAGTAAAGCTTTCGACAGAGTCCCCCATGAGAGATTGATGAGAAAGGTTGAGGCGCATGGAATAGGTGGGGCGTTGTTGGGATGGATTAGGTCATGGCTAATTGGTAGGAAGCAGAGAGTCAGCATAAATGGTACGAAGTCAGAATGGGGAGCAGTCAAAAGTGGTGTCCCCCAGGGATCTGTATTAGGTCCCCTGTTGTTTGTTATATACATAAATGACCTTGATTTAGGTATAACTAGTAGGATAAGTAAATTTGCAGACGATACCAAAATGGGGAGAACAATTGATTCAGATAGAGATATAGAGTGCCTCCAAAGGGATCTAGATACCTTACACGAATGGTCAGTAAATTGGCAGATGAAGTTTAACATTGACAAATGCAAGGTATTAAAGATAGGGAAGATGCATACAAATGTTAAATATAAACTAGCTAATGTGGAATTAGAAAACTCGAATTGTGAGAAAGATCTAGGTGTGTTTGTTAGCAATGATTTGAAGCCTAGACAACTGTGTATAAGCGTTCGAAACAAGGCAAACAAGATTCTCGGGTTCATCTCAAGGAGTGTGAGTAACAGAACTGCTGATGTTATCTTAAAACTTTACTTGTCATTAGTGAGACCCCATATGGATTATGCTGTTCAATTTTGGTGTCCTTATTACAGAATGGACATAGATTCATTGGAGAGAGTACAACGTAGAATGACAAAAAAGTTCCATAATATTAGAAATCTTCCGTATAAAGAAAGGTTGAAGAAATTAGGCTTACATTCGTTAGAGAGACGCAGAGTTAGAGGGGATATGATAGAGGTGTTCAAGTGGGTTAGTGGGATTAACAAAGGGGACATGACAAATGTACTAAAGCTCAGTGATAGCGAAAGAACTCGTACCAATGGTTTCAAATTAGATAAATTTCGTTTCAGAAAAGATATAGGCAAATATTGGTTTGGTAACAGAGTTGTAGATGGGTGGAATGGACTACCAAGTGGGATTAAAAACGATAGGGAGCTTTAAGATAAAATTGGATAAGCATATGGACGAGAAGGGTTGGGTGTGAAGGGGGATCAGCAGGGTTGGGCCAATCAGCGCTCTGCAGACCCCCGTAATCCTGCGTTAATCTCTAACCGTTTTGGTAAGATGATCCTCAGGGTATTAGAGTGTTGAGCCTATAATTGGGCTTTGTAATTGGGATTGTGTGGGACAGGGATCTGGCTTGCTTAGGCCAATCGGCTTTCTGCAGACTCCCATTTTCTTATGTTCTTATGTTATGTTCTTAGTCTTGTGATATTGTTGGTTCCATTCGTCTATACAATTAGGTCGTTGCACACTGACACGAAAGCCCCTTCAGGCGAGATCCCGACTCTAAATTTCAGCCTGATACGGCATCATAATCGTGGATATCGGAAATTAGTCGTGGGTGACTCTCACGGTCCAAGCGACGTATCGGGGGTCGATATGAGATTTAAGCTGTTCAAAAGTTCGTGGGAATCCCCTGGCAACTGTATAAAATCGTCTGAGTCTGGTCTCCATTACGAACTCGCCGTATCACAATCGTGTGGTCCGTATCAAAGACGTATGGTCCGTATCAAAGCCGTATGGCCCGTATCAACGTCGTCTGGTGCGTAAGCCTGCCGTGCGGACCGTATCTCTTCCGTGCGAAAAATTGGCAACTGTCGAGTTGGCAACCGCGCGTCTAGCCTCAATCCGTTTGCACGTCTCACGGCGTCGATACGGCGTCGATACGATTCTTCTGAGTTGTATCGCAGTCTTTTGGGTCGTATATTTTCCGTGGACTAGTCGTGTACCCTTCGCACAACTTTTCCTATCTTCTTCGTAGCATTCATTTCTCCACCATATCAGCATCGCTAGTCTTATCACGTCGTGCGGTAGAGATACGACTAACGATGCCAGCCATTTTCGCCGCGATCTCTAGTAAATTCGGCAAGACACAGGATTAGTATGTGTCGTGGGTGTTCGTGCCAGTCTTGAAGGGGCTGTCGTGTCAGTGTGCAATGACCTATAGGCTACCATAGCACAGTTGGAATGTATGTACATGCTCAGATTAATATGCAGGATTCAAAACTGCATAATAAATCGTAGGCTTGTGCATCATTCTTTAACTGTCTTGATAGCATAATGCATAAATGCGCGGAATTTCGGTTTAAGTATCCTAAGTTCAAGACCTTTGGCTGCCACATCTATTTGTTGATTTCATTAATTAAGTTTAGAAGTAAAGTTGGTTGGTGAAAAATTATGAAATATAATGATTTAAAATTACCATACAGCCTTTGGATGAATAAACAAGTTAACATTTCATCATCATTGTTGACTCATCCAGGACGTCAAAATGGTGTAGTTATATCACCTAGTTATAAAGAATGACATTTATTGTATTCAACATTATAACACATAGTCAGCTGTATTCATATACTGTATGTATTTAGTTTATGGTTTCCTCGCTAGACCTCGATCAAGCTTTAAAAACCATTCCCAAAACCCCCTTTTAGATAAATTTGTAAATTTTTCGGTAGAAAAATGTCTCGGCCGAAGGCCGATTCTGAAATTATAGGGTCGCTTTCGCTCACCAGGATAAAATCGACACCTAAATGTCACAAAAGGTCTTATTGACACATAAATGGGGTGAAAGGTTTTAAAATCGCCAAGCAAATGGGCCGAACGTTGTAAAATCTGAAAACTAATGGGGGAAAAGAGTGTGCGGGGGGGGGGGGGGGGGGGGCAGAAGACCCCCCCCCCCCCCCCAAGAGTTATGCCAGGTGGGTATTTCGAGAGCGAGACCAGCAATAGGCGGAGATATATATAGCTCGTCTATTATGGGAGGGTGTAGTAAAGAGATAGAGGGAGAGATAGGGAATGTGGAGAGATATTGTGGAGAGATATATATGGCCGGGCGAGATCATAGAAGCTTTGGGGTGTTAATTAATAGTGGTGGCTTTGATGGTGGTGGTGATTGAGGTAGTAGCGAATGACGACTCCTCCTCCTCCTCCTCCTCCTCCTCCTATATACTGTAT
>JBAKBP010035320.1:5000-19660 GCA_037953745.1 Lithodes maja | reverse complement strand
CCGGCTAGTAGGCTCTACTGCCTTAGTGGCTCTCGCTACAGCTCTTGCCTCACGCGAAGTCTTACCCAACTCTGCCTTGTTACACACCATATCTGGGCCAGAGTCAACTCCCGTGTTTATTATAGGTCCAAGTACCGAATCACCGAGAAGTGCAGCAGAATCAATGTCCCTTTTCCTGCCCTTAGCAACCTTCTCCTGATCCTTCCTCCACTGTCCCCGAGGTTGAGTGCTAGGCTGTGCAGGAGCCGCAGAGCGAGATCGGGTTACCACACAGGCCATCTCATCCTGTTGGCACCTCCCAACCCATTCCCGATTCTCACCATCCACGTCGGCCGCCCTCTCGGCAACGACTAAGGGTGGAGTCCCGGAAGTGGGCACCGCAAAGTCGTTGCCGAGAAGAAGGTCGACGCCCTCAACTGGCAAACACTCAACGATCCCTACATCCAGCTCCCTGCACACCTCTCCCACTCTCAACTCCAACCTCACAAGTGGGTATGACCTCGTAGCATTTATACCCTGCACCACAACAACTCTGGCCGCATTTATCGGTTTCCCTGTGAAGTTCCTCAACAAAGTTTGCGAAGCCCCCGTATCCCTCAGCAAGTCAACCCTCCGTAGTTCACTCCCCCAGCTCACAAACCCGTGCCCCCGATGGCCACAGAAAGTGTCCCGGACAGGTGTCGAGCCTTCCGTACGCTTCTTTACCGCGTGTGCCTCAGCTGCTGACAACCTACCCCGGGCAGTTGCTGCAGCCTTCAGAGACACACCGATACTGTGAACCAATGACACCGGCTTAGCGGGAGTGTTACTAGGGCACTCACGTGAATAATGGCCTAGCTTCTGACATTTGTAACATTTCACATCCCCAATGGGCTTCTTCCCTTGTGCGGGCGAAGAAGGGGCCTGACCTTTAGTAAACGGGAGAGGCTTGTGTTTGTAGGTGTTATTAGGTGCAATGCATTTAGTGTGGTTATGTGTGTCATAGGATTTGTTATTATCGAAAACTCTGGTGGGTGGGGTATAGCGCCCCTTCTGCCCTGACTCAGCCCTCTGAGCGGCACCGCAACCACGAATCAATGATAATCTGAGGTCTGCCATCTTGGCAGCCTCCTCTACTGTCTTGGGACATTTTTCCTTAATGTTCAGCGTTAGATCGGTTCCAGTACATTTGTAAAACTGTTCCAGATAGAAAAGTTGCTTAATTTCCTCAGCCGACTCTGCGTGCTCGGACCGAAACCAGTTATTACCTGCATCTGTTAAGTCCCGTGCGTGCTCCATAAAACTGACGTCGCTCTTCTTATTCACGCCACGGAACTTCAATCTATAAGTTTCGGGTTGCAGTTCGTAGGCCCGGAGCACAGCCTCCTTCACCAGTCCATACACTACACTCTCGTCCAGTGACAGTGCATCGTAGGCTTTCAACCCCTTACCCACTAGACGTGATGAAACTAATGCTGCCCATTTAACCTCCGGCCAGTCATACTCACGACACTTCTTTTCGAAACGAGCAAAAAACTCAGTCACTGCTGTCTCATCAAATGCGGGTACTAACTTAATTAAATGCGAAAGTGAGTCTGTAACCCGGTGCCCACCACCGAGATGACGCCCCGTGGTCTCTACTCTAGACTTCTCGACATCCATTTCAGCCTGGTACCTGGTTGCATCCTGATTGGCTTGGATTCTAGCAACCTCTATGCGTTCTATACTAGCCTGTTGTATCTGAGTCTCCTGCAGCTTAAACTTAGCTAGTTCTAGCTGGAATAACATCTCAGGAGACAGGCCTGGGGGGGGAGAGCACAAAATGGGGGATCCACACCGAGACGTGTTTACGGGTAAGCCAGCTTGCCCTTGAGAACCCTCCTGCTGCATCGTGCTAAGACTCGCTGGCTGAGGGCCCAGCTCAGGGGTAGAGTGGAATGGAGGCTTGGAGGGAACCCCCCAAGACCCCACTCCACCCACCGCCCCATCGCCATCACCCAACAAACATGCCACCAAATTCTTCTTGGGCCAACTGTCAGGACAGTCCCGCCCCAAAACCGTGGCTAAACAGCGAAGACCGTAACAATCAATAGCCTGCAGGCGCTGTTCGGTCAAAGGTGTCTGCAAAAATGCCCGGGCATCCCTCTCTCCACTTATAACACTCCCCTCCCTAAACATCTGTTGTACTTGCTGGTTACTAGGCTGTACCGTGTTATCCTCCCCCGTAAATGATGAGTCATTAGACATAGTGCTGGTTATACAATTGCTGTTCATAAAAAAAAAAAAGTGCTTATTACTAATTGCAGTCTCGACTCACAAAATGTTAAAGATGCTTGAATGACTCTACTCTAGACACCCCCAACGAAACAATCTGCAAGTCCACCAATACAATAATGACACAATAAAAATTCCTCCAATATGCAAGAAAATTCTAGCCAGCTCTACTAGGTAGCATAGAATAGTTCTCCAAAAAACATGTGATAGGATACTACTGAATCTTGTGCAAGGTCGCCATTTTGTTACGGCTGGATCGGCAATACATATTCGGGATTCTTGATCGTAGGACAGAAATGGCTTATGTGACAACGACACGCTCGATTCCAGTCCCAAATACTATATGCTCCAGACAACAAAAGCACCAACGCCCTACAGAGTTATCGTCTATGGTAACGAGGTACCTTAACTCGGCGAAAGTGTACAACAGGGGTAGGCTATGAGGCTAAACTCCCTCAGACATTTATAGGTTACGTTATTACTAAAGAAATACAATACTCAAGAAACTACGTTAATATTAAGCCTCTAATAATGTAGAATAGAAGCAGGCTAAAGGTATGACAGTGAAATGCTAAATGACAAATGTACACGCCTACTTGAAAGCGCGTGCACTAGAATAACTGTCCCCTACTAACATGCACTAGCATGTAGCATACAAGATGTTCATGATCCAGTAGATACCTAATAATACACATGGAAGGAACATAAATAGTAGTCACTTATTGTAATAATGAATCTATACTTGGAATAACTAAAAGGTTGCAGGCAACAGTACTGCGCCGGTAGCCTACTACCGCATAGGCTACTTCGCTTCTCTCACTCTGTCTCCCCTCTGAGTCCGTATGCGCCCTACGCAACGGAACTCCGGACACAGCAGCAAAACGACAGTGCAGTTAATTGATACATGAAAGTATTAATAGTGTTGTCTTGTGTGTGAGTAATGTGTATTGTAAAGTGTTACATACATAAACTTAAAGAGAGCTGCAATGCATAGTAAAATAAAGATATAACCCACTCATCATCCCCATGTGTTCTAGCTAGCAGGCCAAGTCACAGGAACAACGAGTCCCAGCACCGAAAGCGAGAACCCAGGAAAAGACTGCAGAGAACACAAGGACAGATAAATTACGTTACTCTACTATACCGGCACTACGAGCGAGCTGTAGTCTCTGGTACTACACTCGCTCCTGGCTCGGTAGGCAAATCAAGGCTAAGTCCTCGCCCCTCTACAGACAACTCCTGGGCATGGTCGGGCTCTTACACATGGCACTAGTCTAGTCACAAATTGGATGATGAGCTGGGCATATAACTCGTGAACATGTAGAACGTTCACCAACTATCCTCATCAAGAAGATCGCTGTTCACATTAACCCCTTTGTTACGACCGGGCACTCGGGTACACTAGGGCTCTTACACAGGACTCGAGTATGGCTCGCTGCCACAACGGAAACACACGATCCCAACCCCAGAGTACTGCCAGCCGAACAAAAAACGCCACTACCCTCCAGAGTTCTATCTGCTATAACGGGGTATACAAGAACTCGGTACTAGCGTTTCACACAACAGACTAATAGCAAGACGGGAGTTATCTAGTCTGGTCAACAATCAAACAAAGAAGAAAGTACTACAACACTAAAGAATAGTGTTGGCCGAAGCCGAAGTAATCCACCCTTGAACTAAGAACTTAAGAAGTCCTCCACCCTCTACTTCGGATCGGCACTATTACGTTACGTTAAACAATAGTCCTTGAGCATCGAGCAAGGAATCTTCTGATAAAGTTAGATGCTTCTCGGATACTCGTAAGAAGTAAGTATCGGATTTTGAACAGCAATTCAATAAGCAACACACTGGCAATTAACTAACATTAAAGGCTTTAAATTGACATAAGAAGAATTATAAGAATAAGCAATAGGATATGGCAAACATTAAGAAGAAGTACTCCGACAATGCACTGGCAATAGCCTACTAAGATTGTGCTCGTGGGCCACTAATCTCTGAAGTAGCTAAGCGTGCCACACATGAAATCAATAGTGCTTAAACAATAATATACATAAGGAGAAGCTTCAATACTATGCTGTATCTGCTGGTCGAGCAAAGTCTAGCTGGGATATCTAAGGTTAAGAGACAATGGCTGAGCAAGCGGCTCGTAGCCTAGCGAGGTCCTTAAGACTGTGCGGCCAAATTACGGTAATTGACGGGATGCTCTCTTGAGAGATCCAGATCACTAGTATCTGGTTCTCTCCTGGCGATCCTCTCAAAGTCAAGCAAATGAGATAGCACAGTGTTGGGTGGCACAGGCAAAAGCCCTCACTCGCAACACAGTGCTAAACTCCCACGGTACACAATCAAAAAGACCCCCTAGGCTTCCCACGTCTCCGTTGCAATTGTGCTGGTTCAACCAACCTAGCACTCATAGGAAATCACAACTCGAGGAACCCTATCCCAGTCTAGCATTACCTAAACCAGCAGAAAACAGGAACATGAATAATAGTACACAGGGAAATACATATACGAGTGCAACAAACATCAATCAATCCTATTCTAGTTAACCCTTCCAAAAATAGGCTATCTAACAGGCACTTATCTCGTGAGAACTCAAGCGATAATACTTTGGCTGACTAAATCTGCACCAAAGGGGTCATTGAGGTTATAAACAGGGACGAGAAGAGAAGAAGATAGGCTGTTCAGAGAGTAGAGAAAGTTCACATCAGTCGGAAGAATATGGATAGTTGCAAGGGATATGAGAGGTCGCTTTGCCTGATGAGTTCTGAAGAATTGTGGCGAGGACCTCTCTTTTTATACTCGGCCCTGTAGCGAGCATATCGCCAACACTAAGGACCGCCCACTGGCAATCATGACGTCATATACTCTCTCAATCTGGGATCGACAAAGAACTTCCCACGCGCTGAAAGGGAGGAAGGGAGGAAGGGAGGAGGGAGTTAGGCCTACACACCTCGTGGCGCGCTCACTGATCCCCCGCCACGTAATATCTCTCCTCTCATCATTACATACAAGTCCCACACACAATACTTATATCTAATGATATAAAATAGAACTCGTTGACTTAGAAGAAAACAAAATACATAATGATAATACTTATAGTACAACGGTTCACATAAACTGAGTTAGGAAACTCTACACAGACTACAGCCAAAGTTCCTGCCCTGACGATCCTAGCGAGGGTGGGGCCTGACTGGGCGTTCTGTACAGCATGCTCATACTCGACATGCGTCACACCTCCCCCAAGATTTTACTTGCTCAACCCTGAGCTAAAATCTGATATACAGAACCCCATCAAACCCCTCACACCCAGCGACCGCATGGCACTAAAACAACGCTGAGTTTATCACTAAAACACATCTTAAAAAAAAAAATTCACATTTCATAACTCCTCCCAACAATAGTAAAAGACACAATATCATGCTCCCAGAGCGAGCTTACAGCAGCTCAGCCGTTTGATAGTTCGTGGACTACTCAAACCTTATAGGCTATGACAAGCTTATACAATTATCTTCATCAAAAAGAAAGAGTTTTTATATGATTTTTATATTTTAATATGTTTTTTTCGGCTGCACTATAAGGGCAGCCTATTTTCTTCTATACCAAACGCTCAACAATCCTGCTTTACGACCCAATACGCTGGGCTACAACCGCGAGCCAACAAGCACCAAGCGCAAAATACTACTCAAACCAAAGCAGGAGGCTACCCGTGTGTCAATTTACCCAGGATCATATACCCCTGAACGACCACATGCAACCTCGTTGTCACAACCGGCAATATGGCTTATGTCCAGGTTATATACCAATAACCTTAGTGACCACCTGGTCAGCCTCATATTCCGATTGTGAAACGGGTCCAAGATCTTGAGAGGGTAATGATCTGGGTAAACTACACCGACCGGACCATAGGCTGGAACATAGATCTCGAAATGCCCCAGCGCATCATTGTCCTTTTCACTTTCATTCATCAGGCTCTGACACGTTGCTGGTGCATTCTTAAGTCCGTAGGGCATAACATTGCACTGGTAGGTACTCCCGTCCACAACAAAACCACATACCTCTCCAGCACGCTCGGACAAAGCTACAAGCAACGACCACTCACGACATTCCTCATCCCTCAGAGCCTTCGTCCACACGTAATCCAGCTCTGCTTGCACCATAGGCTGTCGAGCAGGATTTATACGGCAGGGAATTAAACTGAGCCTTGCACTATCTCCAGCCTGCATGTCGGATTCTACCCCGTACCTCAGGCCTGGAGAAGCAACAAACATGCGAAAGTACTGCCATAGCCTAGTAAATAACTGCCTTGCACTGTCTCCACGAACAACATGCCTTGTGCCCTCCCACAACCCAGCCGAGACCGCAGCTTCTAACCTGTAGTCTCCCTCCTTCTCCACCTTCGTCCCTAGAACAGCCAGGTCATGAGAGGGACAATCAGTACCACCCGTGCAGTCACTCCCACAGTTCATTATAGCTAAGGCTTCCCCGCCGATACCGTACATGCGCACCCCCACATTCCTTGTGACGACATCTGCCTGCGCAGCATCACCGCTTTTAGCGACATGGCCAGATACAGTCGGTCTGTGGTAGGGCTGTTGCATTAGACTAGAGCAGCATTGGGAGGCTATGTGACGACCGGGCACTGCGATACCACAGCCGACCCTACCAATCTGCTCAATGTCCTCCTTTTGACCACCACCCTTGGCAGCCATGGGTCGACCCTGACCTGGCAACCATGCCAAGGCCTCGTCGCCCACCTTAAACCACCGAAACAACGAGGCTAACGGTCTTTTAACAGTCACATGACCTGCCTGCGGAACATCTCGCACCGCCCGAGTTGTGAGACTCAGGGGCTCGGCACGACCAGTGGGGTATGAACCGAGCTGGTGCTGGAGTGCTGCACACTGCTGCTCAGACAGGTGCTCTAGCGCTTCCACAGCCACCAAACTCGTGTCCCCCGCCCACTGCTTCGCCGAGACATGACAATCCCTACTCTCCTCCACCTGTGCCCTACTGCCCCCCTCTCCTTCTCCACCTTGGCCGCGGCAGACCAACGCAGGGACAGTAGGCTGCTCAGGTGGTTGCCTCACAAACTCCTCCAACAGGTTCACATGACATGCTTCCCCGTCCTCGTGTTTAATCTCGACAGCACCATTACCACACTTCTGAACTTCCGGATCCTCCAACTGCAGTTTACAAATATCTGAGGGAACCAACCTGTCTAGATGCTTCCGAAGCAACCCAAGTCCTTCCCCAATATCAAACTGAGCAACCCTTTTTTCTCTCCGTGTGCAACGTTGCTGCCCCGGAGTCTCTTCCGGCCCTACCTCCTCACTAGCTGTGACAGGTCCTGGGGCCTCTCCAGACTCTAACATAGGTGCCAATACTAAATCACCCAGGAGAGCCGCCGAGTCAAAACTCTTAAAACCAACTCCAGCTTTAGCCTCCTCCTGTTGATCGTTCCTCTGCTGGTCTGAAGACGGAGGACTAGGCTGTGACACTTTATCTGCCCGAGCTCGGGTGACAACACACGCCATGGGTTGTGTCTGGCACCGCTCGACCCACTCTTGCTCTTCCCTACTCACGTCGGCCGTCCTCTCGGCAACGACTAAGGGTAGAACCTCAGAAGCGGGCATTGCAAAGTCGTTGCCGAGAAGAAGGTCGACGCCCTCCACTGGCAGTTTCTCCACAATCCCGACATCCAATTCACGTGTCACACCATCCACCGCCAACTCCAACCGCACCAGCGGGTATGACCGAGTTGCATTAATACCCTGCACCACTACCACCCGAGCCGCATTTATAGGGTAGCCAGTCAAATTGTTCATCAGAGTCTGGGAAGCACCTGTATCACGCAAGACCTCTACTCCATGCTTGCGCCCCGCCCACATCACGCAACCCCGTCCTCTATGGTCGCAAAAAACATCCTGAGCAGGGTTCGAGCCTCTCAGGTGTTTCTGCATTGGCTGTGCCTCAGCCTCTGACGAACTGCCCCGGGCAAACTCAGAAGACTTCGGAGACACACCAATGTTG
Organism: Lithodes maja; assembly: GCA_037953745.1. Lineage (NCBI taxonomy): Eukaryota > Metazoa > Arthropoda > Malacostraca > Decapoda > Lithodidae > Lithodes > Lithodes maja. The sequence goes on along the minus strand of JBAKBP010035320.1, from coordinate 11,374 downwards.
CAGGCCAAAGACACAGCTGCTGTAGGTGGTTTGCTAGGACAGACTCTTGCAAAGTGCCCCTTTTCATGACAAAGATAACACTCCAACTCCCCTCTGGGCTTCCCTTGGTACTGGGAAGGGCCCGGCCCCTTCTTAAATGGGACGGTGTTAGTCTTGTGGTCAGTCTTGGTATCATAGCTCTTGTACTTGTTTGCATAATGTATATCACTAACTCGGGGGGGTGGGGCGTCACGCCCCTTGTTACCTGCCTCACTACGCTGGGCAGACCCGCACCCACGAATTAGTGATAGCCGGAGGTCAGCCATCTCAGCTGCCTCCTGTAGAGTTTTTGGGTTCTTTTCTTTAATAGTTAAAGTCATTTCTGCACCTGTGCACTTGTAAAACTGCTCGAGCAGAAACAGCTCCGTCAACTGTTCGGCCGTCTCAGCTTTCTCAGAACGTGTCCAGTTTGTAAGTGCATCTTTTAAGTCCCGGGCATGCTCAAGAAAGGTCGCCTCCCTAGTCTTTGTAACACCCCGAAACTTCAATCGATATGTTTCTGGTTGCAACTCGTATGCCCGTAGGACAGCTCTCTTCAATTCTGGGTAGTCAATGCAAGACTCTAACGGCAGTGCATCATAAGCCTTTAGACCCTTACCCGTAAGTCTGGAGGAGACTAGAGCTGCCCACTTCTCTTCAGGCCAATTATGCTCCCTACACTTCTTCTCAAAACGATTAAAAAATTCTGTGACTTCAGTTTCACTAAATGCCGGCACCAATTTGACTAAGTGAGACAAGGACTGTTCTCTTACTTGGCCCTCCCGGCCCATCCGAATCCCTGTCGACTCTGCACGAGTCTTATCTAAGTCTATCTGAGCACAATATTTCTCGGAGTCGTATCTAAGCTCAGCCTCGTGCCTCCTAGTCTCATCCTCGTGCCTCCTAGTCTCATTCTCCTGCTTCCTAGTCTCATTCTCCTGCTTCCTAGACTCAGCCTCAATCGCATACTTCCTAGACTCAGCCTCGATTGCATACCTCCTAGACTCAGCCTCCATCTCCTTCTCCTGCTTCCTAGCCTCAATCTCAATTTTAGCAAGCTCAAGTCTAAATATCATATCTGGAGACAGGCAGGAAGAGGGAGCTGCCACTACTGAAGGAGGGGGGGCAAGAACTGGGGAACCACCATACGCACCGCCCGAGGGCACTCCAATCTTCCAATTCTCATCCCTCTGTGGGAGGGTGCTAACCTCCGGTACTTGAGTGGACGGCACTGTGGGAGTCGAGTGAGAGGGGATCTGGGGAGGAACCCCCCCAAACGCCCTCTCCTCCGAAACCCCATGTCGCCCACGCAACACCCAGGAAATCAGCTCCCCCTTGGACATCCCTCCTACATTGGATAGACCCAAAACCTTGGCTATCAGGTGCAAGCCATAAACATTCACCCCAGTCAGCCTCTCCTCCGTCACGTGGTACTGCTTACTCACAAAAAGTCTAGCATCCTCCTCACTAGTTACTAACGGCACCTCCTCACTTAGCATCTCTCGCTCCTCGTCAGTACTAGGGCCCGACATACTGAAGTTCACCAAAAAATTCTCGAGACAAAAGTGTTAAACTCCCTTATGCAAGCACTAATTACTAAATTAACTGGAGTCTCTTAAATGCTCTCCTAATTGCCTTACAAAAAAAAAATATTCTTCAATATGTACTCTAAAGTACCAACAAACAAATGTTGTACAACTCTGCAAAAAATTATACTGTTCACAAAAATCCTAAGCAAGGTCGCCATTTGTTACGACCGGGCACTCGGGTACACTAGGGCTCTTACACAGGACTCGAGTATGGCTCGCTGCCACAACGGAAACACACGATCCCAACCCCAGAGTACTGCCAGCCGAACAAAAAACGCCACTACCCTCCAGAGTTCTATCTGCTATAACGGGGTATACAAGAACTCGGTACTAGCGTTTCACACAACAGACTAATAGCAAGACGGGAGTTATCTAGTCTGGTCAACAATCAAACAAAGAAGAAAGTACTACAACACTAAAGAATAGTGTTGGCCGAAGCCGAAGTAATCCACCCTTGAACTAAGAACTTAAGAAGTCCTCCACCCTCTACTTCGGATCGGCACTATTACGTTACGTTAAACAATAGTCCTCGAGCATCAAGCAAGGAATCTTCTGATAAGTTAGATGCTTCTCGAATACTCGTAAGAAGTAAGTATCGGATTTTGAACAGCAATTTAATGAATAACTCACTGGTAATTAAAGGCTTTAAATTGACATAAGAAGAATTATAAGAATAAGCAATAGGATATGGCAAACATTAAGAAGAAGTACTCCGACAATGCACTGGCAATAGCCTACTAAGATTGTGCTCGTGGGCCACTAATCTCTGAAGTAGCTAAGCGTGCCACACATGAAATCAATAGTGCTTAAACAATAATATACATAAGGAGAAGCTTCAATACTATGCTGTATCTGCTGGTCGAGCAAAGTCTAGCTGGGATATCTAAGGTTAAGAGACAATGGCTGAGCAAGCGGCTCGTAGCCTAGCGAGGTCCTTAAGACTGTGCGGCCAAATTACGGTAATTGACGGGATGCTCTCTTGAGAGATCCAGATCACTAGTATCTGGTTCTCTCCTGGCGATCCTCTCAAAGTCAAGCAAATGAGATAGCACAGTGTTGGGTGGCACAGGCAAAAGCCCTCACTCGCAACACAGTGCTAAACTCCCACGGTACACAATCAAAAAGACCCCCTAGGCTTCCCACGTCTCCGTTGCAATTGTGCTGGTTCAACCAACCTAGCACTCATAGGAAATCACAACTCGAGGAACCCTATCCCAGTCTAGCATTACCTAAACCAGCAGAAAACAGGAACATGAATAATAGTACACAGGGAAATACATATACGAGTGCAACAAACATCAATCAATCCTATTCTAGTTAACCCTTCCAAAAATAGGCTATCTAACAGGCACTTATCTCGTGAGAACTCAAGCGATAATACTTTGGCTGACTAAATCTGCACCAAAGGGGTCATTGAGGTTATAAACAGGGACGAGAAGAGAAGAAGATAGGCTGTTCAGAGAGTAGAGAAAGTTCACATCAGTCGGAAGAATATGGATAGTTGCAAGGGATATGAGAGGTCGCTTTGCCTGATGAGTTCTGAAGAATTGTGGCGAGGACCTCTCTTTTTATACTCGGCCCTGTAGCGAGCATATCGCCAACACTAAGGACCGCCCACTGGCAATCATGACGTCATATACTCTCTCAATCTGGGATCGACAAAGAACTTCCCACGCGCTGAAAGGGAGGAAGGGAGGAAGGGAGGAGGGAGTTAGGCCTACACACCTCGTGGCGCGCTCACTGATCCCCCGCCACGTAATATCTCTCCTCTCATCATTACATACAAGTCCCACACACAATACTTATATCTAATGATATAAAATAGAACTCGTTGACTTAGAAGAAAACAAAATACATAATGATAATACTTATAGTACAACGGTTCACATAAACTGAGTTAGGAAACTCTACACAGACTACAGCCAAAGTTCCTGCCCTGACGATCCTAGCGAGGGTGGGGCCTGACTGGGCGTTCTGTACAGCATGCTCATACTCGACATGCGTCACACCTTAAATCTAATACATGTAAATATATGCTTGTCCTAAGAGTAATACGAGAGGTGAGTGCTGAAACTCCTTTAGGACCTCAAGGGAAGGGTATGCATTTAAATAGAGAGAAGAATGAAATGAGAGTAATGTCGTCAGAGAGAAAGAGTGCAACCGTGAGAAGTTGGGAGAGAGGGCAAGGGATGTTAGAATCTCAAAGGTTCTAGGCAACCTGGTCATAGAGCACACAGCGAGCCTCCAGGCAATGTGCTGTACGACAACATGGGCAGCCCAGGCAGCATAGGCAGGCGGCAATGTACTACCAACCCTGTCGCACCTAGCTATAAGCGCAGGGCTGCCAACCGGTCCATACGTCTGGCAACCACCCCCCCGGCAGCGTGGCGCACCGCTACCCTCTCGCTCTGAAGTCTAACTCACTCTCTCTCTCTGAATTCCCACTGTCTTATCTATCAACTTCTCTATTGATACTACATATTAAATGGAAGGTCTCGACATGGCTTAAAACAAAACCCACCACTGGTTAGCAAATGACGAGACCTTTGCAGAGATACAAAGAACATAGTTATACGTTGTCACACTCAATATAAGCAGCCAGCACGGTACAGCGCGGTACCGTGGCGGTACAGTGGAGTACCAAGGAGTACAATCAGGTTACGTTGCCACGCACTGGGTGCGTCACAATATATATATATATATATATATATATATATATATACAGTATATATATACAGTATAAGTAAAAGATTTTGATGTTGCAGATATCGTTATGTGGCGCTATGAAATAAGTATAAAACTGTTCGTATGTCCCATATTTTTACATTGTCCATTAACCTGGGAAAGGCGAGCGTCCTCATAAGAGGTTTCGGTGGTGGAAGGCGAAGTTCCTCATAAGATCCAAGGCCTAAAAAAAAAACTTTTAAAACACCAAAGTGGCACTCAAAACAAAGCAATATGTGAAAGGTGAGATAATTCCCCTCCATTAGTTGCTACCATTCCTACATAAGTGTCCCAACCCCCCCTTCACCTCCTTCCCCCCCTGTTTCCCCCTCCTCAATTATCACCTATTTTTCCTCTTATTCCCCCTTTTATCGGGTAATTTTTGGTGCAAATTTTCTTCCTGTGGTCTCTATAGCATAAGCGAAGCTTCTAGAGATCCTTGCAACAGAGAGACATCTACTTAGAGCTGTCAGTGTCGCTTGAGAACTCGGGAGGAGAGGATATATGTCGCCGCGGCTCTCCCCTCATGAATGGACCGGTCGGCAATAATACGTCTTTTTCACCCCCTAAATACTATTCCCACTTGTTTTATTGCTCTTAAATGTTAATATCTTCATATTAAACGTAAAATAGACGCATATGAATAAGTAATAACGATATTTATGGTAAAATGGCGATTTTTGTCGGGAATGAATCAAAATACCTCCGCATGGCAGGATGTTTCAAATACCATAGTCTAGCGTTTGCCCGGGTTAACATTTTTCTCCTGGTATTTTTCAATTTTGCAATGTTCTTCAGCAAGTCAATCAATACTACTTCCTGTTACCGGAGGAAATGGAGGGTGGGCATAGAACCTTGTCCATTCTTGTCCTTAATAATGTTTTCGCCTCCCTTCTACCTCATGTTTAGCCCCATTAGTAATACTATTTTATGACGTTCTCCCCATTAGCTTGGCGACCGTTCACTCCATATCTTTGTGTAAAATGTAAGACCTTTCGTGCCATTTAGATTTAGATTTTTTTCCTGGCGAGCAATAGCGAGTTGTATTCTAGGAGGAACCGGCCTTGGGTGAGACATTTTCATACCGAAAAATTTACAATGTTGTCTCCAAGGGGGTTCTTAGGGATGTGATTTGAATACTTGATGGAGTTCTAGGGAGCAAACTATATATATATAGTTTACAGGGTGATTCAGAGTTGCATGTATTAAATTGGAGGACGACCTCCTTGGATAATTTTAAGCATCAATGTCTCTATGATAAAATGTTGAATTATACATAGTTTGGCTGTTATAGTACATTTACGATGTTGTATTAATGAGGGTGGAAGGTGAAGGGAAACCCGTGTAGATTTCCGAGGATATTTTTCACACGTCTTGAGTACAGGAGTACAGTGTGTTGCAGGCACATGGGGGTCACTTTGAACATTTTCTTTAGCCTATAGCAAAGAGGAGCACACTATCGAGATATGTGAATGAATGTGTACACAAATCTATGTGGGTTTCCCTTCATGTTCCCTCATTAATACATCATAAATGTACTGTAACAGCCAAACTATGTATAATTCGACATTTCATCATAGAGACATTGATGTTTAAAATTATCCAAGGAGTTCGTCCTCCAATTTAATGCATGCAATTCTGAATCACCCAGTCATCATCATCATCATCATCACCCCGTTTGTCCCCTCAAGGGGGGTTGGGTCGTCTCGACACCGCTCTCCACTCTCCTCTGTCACCAACTCTTTTCAGATCAACCACTCGGCCATCATCTCGCACACAATCCATCCATTGCTTTCTTGGTCGTCCTCTCTTCCTTGCACCCATCTCCCCGCGCTCCGCTGACCATCTTACTAAATCGTCCTCTTCTTTCCTCTTCACGTGTCCGTACCACCTCAGTCTGCTTTCTCTTATCTTCTCCTCTCTCATTTCTGTGACCTTCACTTCCTGTCTTATATCTTCATTTCTCATTCTCTCCCGTCTTGTCACTCCTCTGATCGCTCGCAGACATCTCATCTCCCCCACTTCCAGTGTCTTCACATGCTC
>JBAKBP010035319.1:0-19661 GCA_037953745.1 Lithodes maja | reverse complement strand
GTATGGTGGAGACATAAAACGGGATTTAGAGCCTCTATAACTGGGCTATCTTAATACATGAGAGGTAGACATATAATACAGCTAAAATCACCCTAAAAACTAAGATAATTAACATTGAATTGACAAAATAATATTTTCTCAAAAACTATTTTCTGAGATTGGACACTAATCTGACTATGAGTATGTATGGTGGAGACATAAAACGGGATTTAGAGCCTCTATAACTGGGCTATCTTAATACATGAGAGGTAGACATATAATACAGCTAAAATCACCCTAAAAACTAAGATAATTAACATTGAATTGACAAAATAATATTTTCTCAAAAACTATTTTCTGAGATTGGACACTAAAGTGAATTGGTCTTGTATGGTGGAGACATAAAACGGGATTTAGAGCCTCTATAACTGGGCTATCTTAATACATGAGAGGTAGACATATAATACAGCTAAAATCACCCTAAAAACTAAGATAATTAACATTGAATTGACAAAATAATATTTTCTCAAAAACTATTTTCTGAGATTGGACACTAAAGTGAATTGGTCTTGTATGGTGGAGACATAAAACGGGATTTAGAGCCTCTATAACTGGGCTATCTTAATACATGAGAGGTAGACATATAATACAGCTAAAATCACCCTAAAAACTAAGATAATTAACATTGAATTGACAAAATAATATTTTCTCAAAAACTATTTTCTGAGATTGGACACTAAAGTGAATTGGTCTTGTATGGTGGAGACATAAAACGGGATTTAGAGCCTCTATAACTGGGCTATCTTAATACATGAGAGGTAGACATATAATACAGCTAAAATCACCCTAAAAACTAAGATAATTAACATTGAATTGACAAAATAATATTTTCTCAAAAACTATTTTCTGAGATTGGACACTAAAGTGAATTGGTCTTGTATGGTGGAGACATAAAACGGGATTTAGAGCCTCTATAACTGGGCTATCTTAATACATGAGAGGTAGACATATAATACAGCTAAAATCACCCTAAAAACTAAGATAATTAACATTGAATTGACAAAATAATATTTTCTCAAAAACTATTTTCTGAGATTGGACACTAAAGTGAATTGGTCTTGTATGGTGGAGACATAAAACGGGATTTAGAGCCTCTATAACTGGGCTATCTTAATACATGAGAGGTAGACATATAATACAGCTAAAATCACCCTAAAAACTAAGATAATTAACATTGAATTGACAAAATAATATTTTCTCAAAAACTATTTTCTGAGATTGGACACTAAAGTGATTTGGTCTTGTATGGTGGAGACATAAAACGGGATTTAGAGCCTCTATAACTGGGCTATCTTAATACATGAGAGGTAGACATATAATACAGCTAAAATCACCCTAAAAACTAGTCTAATTAACATTGAATTGACAAAATAATATTTTCTCAAAAACTATTTTCTGAGATTGGACACTAAAGTGATTTGGTCTTGTATGGTGGAGACATAAAACGGGATTTAGAGCCTCTATAACTGGGCTATCTTAATACATGAGAGGTAGACATATAATACAGCTAAAATCACCCTAAAAACTAGTCTAATTAACATTGAATTGACAAAATAATATTTTCTCAAAAACTATTTTCTGAGATTGGACACTAAAGTGAATTGGTCTTGTATGGTGGAGACATAAAACGGGATTTAGAGCCTCTATAACTGGGCTATCTTACATGAGAGGTAGACATATAATACAGCTAAAATCACCCTAAAAACTAATCTAATTAACATTGAATTGACAAAATAATATTTTCTCAAAAACTATTTTCTGAGATTGGACACTAAAGTGAATTGGTCTTGTATGGTGGAGACATAAAACGGGATTTAGAGCCTCTATAACTGGGCTATCTACATGAGAGGTAGACATATAATAGAGCTAAAATCACCCTAAAAACTAAGATAATTAACATTGAATTGACAAAATAATATTTTCTCAAAAACTATTTTCTGAGATTGGACACTAAAGTGAATTGGTCTTGTATGGTGGAGACATAAAACGGGATTTAGAGCCTCTATAACTGGGCTATCTACATGAGAGGTAGACATATAATAGAGCTAAAATCACCCTAAAAACTAGTCTAATTAACATTGAATTGACAAAATAATATTTTCTCAAAAACTATTTTCTGAGATTGGACACTAAAGTGAATTGGTCTTGTATGGTGGAGACATAAAACGGGATTTAGAGCCTCTATAACTGGGCTATCTACACGAGAGGTAGACATATAATAGAGCTAAAATCACCCTAAAAACTAAGATAATTAACATTGAATTGACAAAATAATATTTTCTCAAAAACTATTTTCTGAGATTGGACACTAAAGTGAATTGGTCTTGTATGGTGGAGACATAAAACGGGATTTAGAGCCTCTATAACTGGGCTATCTACACGAGAGGTAGACATATAATAGAGCTAAAATCACCCTAAAAACTAAGATAATTAACATTGAATTGACAAAATAATATTTTCTCAAAAACTATTTTCTGAGATTGGACACTAAAGTGAATTGGTCTTGTATGGTGGAGACATAAAACGGGATTTAGAGCCTCTATAACTGGGCTATCTACACGAGAGGTAGACATATAATAGAGCTAAAATCACCCTAAAAACTAGTATAATTAACATTGAATTGACAAAATAATATTTTCTCAAAAACTATTTTCTGAGATTGGACACTAAAGTGAATTGGTCTTGTATGGTGGAGACATAAAACGGGATTTAGAGCCTCTATAACTGGGCTATCTTAATACATGAGAGGTAGACATATAATAGAGCTAAAATCACCCTAAAAACTAAGATAATTAACATTGAATTGACAAAATAATATTTTCTCAAAAACTATTTTCTGAGATTGGACACTAAAGTGAATTGGTCTTGTATGGTGGAGACATAAAACGGGATTTAGAGCCTCTATAACTGGGCTATCTACACGAGAGGTAGACATATAATAGAGCTAAAATCACCCTAAAAACTAGTCTAATTAACATTGAATTGACAAAATAATATTTTCTCAAAAACTATTTTCTGAGATTGGACACTAAAGTGAATTGGTCTTGTATGGTGGAGACATAAAACGGGATTTAGAGCCTCTATAACTGGGCTATCTTAATACATGAGAGGTAGACATATAATAGAGCTAAAATCACCCTAAAAACTAGGATAATTAACATTGAGTTGACAAAATAATATTTTCTCAAAAACTATTTTCTGAGATTGGACACTAAAGTGAATTGGTCTTGTATGGTGGAGACATAAAACGGGATTTAGAGCCTCTATAACTGGGCTATCTACATGAGAGGTAGACATATAATAGAGCTAAAATCACCCTAAAAACTAAGATAATTAACATTGAATTGACAAAATAATATTTTCTCAAAAACTATTTTCTGAGATTGGACACTAAAGTGAATTGGTCTTGTATGGTGGAGACACAAAACTGGATTTAGAGCCTCTATAACTGGGCTATCTACATGAGAGGTAGACATATAATAGAGCTAAAATCACCCTAAAAACTAGTCTAATTAACATTGAATTGACAAAATAATATTTTCTCAAAAACTATTTTCTGAGATTGGACACTAAAGTGAATTGGTCTTGTATGGTGGAGACATAAAACGGGATTTAGAGCCTCTATAACTGGGCTATCTACACGAGAGGTAGACATATAATAGAGCTAAAATCACCCTAAAAACTAAGATAATTAACATTGAATTGACAAAATAATATTTTCTCAAAAACTATTTTCTGAGATTGGACACTAAAGTGAATTGGTCTTGTATGGTGGAGACATAAAACGGGATTTAGAGCCTCTATAACTGGGCTATCTTAATACACGAGAGGTAGACATATAATAGAGCTAAAATCACCCTAAAAACTAAGATAATTAACATTGAATTGACAAAATAATATTTTCTCAAAAACTATTTTCTGAGATTGGACACTAAAGTGAATTGGTCTTGTATGGTGGAGACATAAAACGGGATTTAGAGCCTCTATAACTGGGCTATCTACACGAGAGGTAGACATATAATAGAGCTAAAATCACCCTAAAAACTAGTCTAATTAACATTGAATTGACAAAATAATATTTTCTCAAAAACTATTTTCTGAGATTGGACACTAAAGTGAATTGGTCTTGTATGGTGGAGACATAAAACGGGATTTAGAGCCTCTATAACTGGGCTATCTTAATACATGAGAGGTAGACATATAATAGAGCTAAAATCACCCTAAAAACTAAGATAATTAACATTGAATTGACAAAATAATATTTTCTCAAAAACTATTTTCTGAGATTGGACACTAAAGTGAATTGGTCTTGTATGGTGGAGACATAAAACGGGATTTAGAGCCTCTATAACTGGGCTATCTACACGAGAGGTAGACATATAATAGAGCTAAAATCACCCTAAAAACTAGTCTAATTAACATTGAATTGACAAAATAATATTTTCTCAAAAACTATTTTCTGAGATTGGACACTAAAGTGAATTGGTCTTGTATGGTGGAGACATAAAACGGGATTTAGAGCCTCTATAACTGGGCTATCTTAATACATGAGAGGTAGACATATAATAGAGCTAAAATCACCCTAAAAACTAGTCTAATTAACATTGAGTTGACAAAATAATATTTTCTCAAAAACTATTTTCTGAGATTGGACACTAAAGTGAATTGGTCTTGTATGGTGGAGACATAAAACGGGATTTAGAGCCTCTATAACTGGGCTATCTACATGAGAGGTAGACATATAATAGAGCTAAAATCACCCTAAAAACTAGTCTAATTAACATTGAATTGACAAAATAATATTTTCTCAAAAACTATTTTCTGAGATTGGACACTAAAGTGAATTGGTCTTGTATGGTGGAGACACAAAACGGGATTTAGAGCCTCTATAACTGGGCTATCTTAATACACGAGAGGTAGACATATAATACAGCTAAAATCACCCTAAAAACTAGTCTAATTAACATTGAATTGACAAAATAATATTTTCTCAAAAACTATTTTCTGAGATTGGACACTAAAGTGAATTGGTCTTGTATGGTGGAGACATAAAACGGGATTTAGAGCCTCTATAACTGGGCTATCTTAATACATGAGAGGTAGACATATAATAGAGCTAAAATCACCCTAAAAACTAAGATAATTAACATTGAATTGACAAAATAATATTTTCTCAAAAACTATTTTCTGAGATTGGACACTAAAGTGAATTGGTCTTGTATGGTGGAGACACAAAACGGGATTTAGAGCCTCTATAACTGGGCTATCTTAATACATGAGAGGTAGACATATAATAGAGCTAAAATCACCCTAAAAACTAGTCTAATTAACATTGAATTGACAAAATAATATTTTCTCAAAAACTATTTTCTGAGATTGGACACTAAAGTGATTTGGTCTTGTATGGTGGAGACACAAAACGGGATTTAGAGCCTCTATAACTGGGCTATCTTAATACATGAGAGGTGGACATATAATAGAGCTAAAATCACCCTAAAAACTAAGATAATTAACATTGAATTGACAAAATAATAATTTCTCAAAAACTATTTTCTGAGATTGGACACTAAAGTGATTTGGTCTTGTATGGTGGAGACACAAAACGGGATTTAGAGCCTCTATAACTGGGCTATCTTAATACATGAGAGGTGGACATATAATAGAGCTAAAATCACCCTAAAAACTAAGATAATTAACATTGAATTGACAAAATAATAATTTCTCAAAAACTATTTTCTGAGATTGGACACTAAAGTGATTTGGTCTTGTATGGTGGAGACACAAAACGGGATTTAGAGCCTCTATAACTGGGCTATCTTAATACATGAGAGGTGGACATATAATACAGCTAAAATCACCCTAAAAACTAAGATAATTAACATTGAATTGACAAAATAATAATTTCTCAAAAACTATTTTCTGAGATTGGACACTAAAGTGATTTGGTCTTGTATGGTGGAGACACAAAACGGGATTTAGAGCCTCTATAACTGGGCTATCTTAATACATGAGAGGTGGACATATAATACAGCTAAAATCACCCTAAAAACTAAGATAATTAACATTGAATTGACAAAATAATAATTTCTCAAAAACTATTTTCTGAGATTGGACACTAAAGTGATTTGGTCTTGTATGGTGGAGACACAAAACGGGATTTAGAGCCTCTATAACTGGGCTATCTTAATACATGAGAGGTGGACATATAATACAGCTAAAATCACCCTAAAAACTAAGATAATTAACATTGAATTGACAAAATAATATTTTCTCAAAAACTATTTTCTGAGATTGGACACTAAAGTGATTTGGTCTTGTATGGTGGAGACACAAAACGGGATTTAGAGCCTCTATAACTGGGCTATCTTAATACATGAGAGGTGGACATATAATACAGCTAAAATCACCCTAAAAACTAAGATAATTAACATTGAATTGACAAAATAATATTTTCTCAAAAACTATTTTCTGAGATTGGACACTAAAGTGATTTGGTCTTGTATGGTGGAGACACAAAACGGGATTTAGAGCCTCTATAACTGGGCTATCTTAATACATGAGAGGTAGACATATAATACAGCTAAAATCACCCTAAAAACTAAGATAATTAACATTGAATTGACAAAATAATATTTTCTCAAAAACTATTTTCTGAGATTGGACACTAAAGTGATTTGGTCTTGTATGGTGGAGACACAAAACGGGATTTAGAGCCTCTATAACTGGGCTATCTTAATACATGAGAGGTGGACATATAATAGAGCTAAAATCACCCTAAAAACTAAGATAATTAACATTGAATTGACAAAATAATAATTTCTCAAAAACTATTTTCTGAGATTGGACACTAAAGTGATTTGGTCTTGTATGGTGGAGACACAAAACGGGATTTAGAGCCTCTATAACTGGGCTATCTTAATACATGAGAGGTGGACATATAATAGAGCTAAAATCACCCTAAAAACTAAGATAATTAACATTGAATTGACAAAATAATAATTTCTCAAAAACTATTTTCTGAGATTGGACACTAAAGTGAATTGGTCTTGTATGGTGGAGACATAAAACGGGATTTAGAGCCTCTATAACTGGGCTATCTACATGAGAGGTAGACATATAATAGAGCTAAAATCACCCTAAAAACTAAGATAATTAACATTGAATTGACAAAATAATATTTTCTCAAAAACTATTTTCTGAGATTGGACACTAAAGTGAATTGGTCTTGTATGGTGGAGACACAAAACGGGATTTAGAGCCTCTATAACTGGGCTATCTACATGAGAGGTAGACATATAATAGAGCTAAAATCACCCTAAAAACTAGTCTAATTAACATTGAATTGACAAAATAATATTTTCTCAAAAACTATTTTCTGAGATTGGACACTAAAGTGAATTGGTCTTGTATGGTGGAGACATAAAACGGGATTTAGAGCCTCTATAACTGGGCTATCTACATGAGAGGTAGACATATAATAGAGCTAAAATCACCCTAAAAACTAGTCTAATTAACATTGAATTGACAAAATAATATTTTCTCAAAAACTATTTTCTGAGATTGGACACTAAAGTGAATTGGTCTTGTATGGTGGAGACACAAAACGGGATTTAGAGCCTCTATAACTGGGCTATCTACATGAGAGGTAGACATATAATAGAGCTAAAATCACCCTAAAAACTAGTCTAATTAACATTGAATTGACAAAATAATATTTTCTCAAAAACTATTTTCTGAGATTGGGACACTAAAGTGAATTGGTCTTGTATGGTGGAGACACAAAACGGGATTTAGAGCCTCTATAACTGGGCTATCTACATGAGAGGTAGACATATAATACAGCTAAAATCACCCTAAAAACTAAGATAATTAACATTGAATTGACAAAATAATATTTTCTCAAAAACTATTTTCTGAGATTGGACACTAAAGTGAATTGGTCTTGTATGGTGGAGACATAAAACGGGATTTAGAGCCTCTATAACTGGGCTATCTACACGAGAGGTAGACATATAATACAGCTAAAATCACCCTAAAAACTAGTCTAATTAACATTGAATTGACAAAATAATAATTTCTCAAAAACTATTTTCTGAGATTGGACACTAAAGTGAATTGGTCTTGTATGGTGGAGACATAAAACGGGATTTAGAGCCTCTATAACTGGGCTATCTACACGAGAGGTAGACATATAATACAGCTAAAATCACCCTAAAAACTAAGATAATTAACATTGAATTGACAAAATAATATTTTCTCAAAAACTATTTTCTGAGATTGGACACTAAAGTGAATTGGTCTTGTATGGTGGAGACATAAAACGGGATTTAGAGCCTCTATAACTGGGCTATCTACATGAGAGGTAGACATATAATAGAGCTAAAATCACCCTAAAAACTAGTCTAATTAACATTGAATTGACAAAATAATATTTTCTCAAAAACTATTTTCTGAGATTGGACACTAAAGTGAATTGGTCTTGTATGGTGGAGACACAAAACGGGATTTAGAGCCTCTATAACTGGGCTATCTACATGAGAGGTAGACATATAATAGAGCTAAAATCACCCTAAAAACTAGTCTAATTAACATTGAATTGACAAAATAATATTTTCTCAAAAACTATTTTCTGAGATTGGACACTAAAGTGAATTGGTCTTGTATGGTGGAGACACAAAACGGGATTTAGAGCCTCTATAACTGGGCTATCTACATGAGAGGTAGACATATAATAGAGCTAAAATCACCCTAAAAACTAGTCTAATTAACATTGAATTGACAAAATAATATTTTCTCAAAAACTATTTTCTGAGATTGGACACTAAAGTGAATTGGTCTTGTATGGTGGAGACACAAAACGGGATTTAGAGCCTCTATAACTGGGCTATCTACATGAGAGGTAGACATATAATACAGCTAAAATCACCCTAAAAACTAAGATAATTAACATTGAATTGACAAAATAATAATTTCTCAAAAACTATTTTCTGAGATTGGACACTAAAGTGAATTGGTCTTGTATGGTGGAGACATAAAACGGGATTTAGAGCCTCTATAACTGGGCTATCTACACGAGAGGTAGACATATAATACAGCTAAAATCACCCTAAAAACTAGTCTAATTAACATTGAATTGACAAAATAATAATTTCTCAAAAACTATTTTCTGAGATTGGACACTAAAGTGAATTGGTCTTGTATGGTGGAGACATAAAACGGGATTTAGAGCCTCTATAACTGGGCTATCTACACGAGAGGTAGACATATAATACAGCTAAAATCACCCTAAAAACTAGTCTAATTAACATTGAATTGACAAAATAATAATTTCTCAAAAACTATTTTCTGAGATTGGACACTAAAGTGAATTGGTCTTGTATGGTGGAGACACAAAACGGGATTTAGAGCCTCTATAACTGGGCTATCTACATGAGAGGTAGACATATAATACAGCTAAAATCACCCTAAAAACTAAGATAATTAACATTGAATTGACAAAATAATAATTTCTCAAAAACTATTTTCTGAGATTGGACACTAAAGTGAATTGGTCTTGTATGGTGGAGACACAAAACGGGATTTAGAGCCTCTATAACTGGGCTATCTTAATACATGAGAGGTAGACATATAATACAGCTAAAATCACCCTAAAAACTAAGATAATTAACATTGAATTGACAAAATTATATTTTCTCAAAAACTATTTTCTGAGATTGGACACTAAAGTGAATTGGTCTTGTATGGTGGAGACATAAAACGGGATTTAGAGCCTCTATAACTGGGCTATCTTAATACATGAGAGGTAGACATATAATAGAGCTAAAATCACCCTAAAAACTAAGATAATTAACATTGAATTGACAAAATAATAATTTCTCAAAAACTATTTTCTGAGATTGGACACTAAAGTGAATTGGTCTTGTATGGTGGAGACACAAAATGGGATTTAGAGCCTCTATAACTGGGCTATCTTAATACATGAGAGGTAGACATATAATAGAGCTAAAATCACCCTAAAAACTAGTCTAATTAACATTGAATTGACAAAATAATAATTTCTCAAAAACTATTTTCTGAGATTGGACACTAAAGTGAATTGGTCTTGTATGGTGGAGACACAAAATGGGATTTAGAGCCTCTATAACTGGGCTATCTTAATACATGAGAGGTAGACATATAATAGAGCTAAAATCACCCTAAAAACTAGTCTAATTAACATTGAATTGACAAAATAATAATTTCTCAAAAACTATTTTTTGAGATTGGACACTAAAGTGATTTGGTCTTGTATGGTGGAGACACAAAACGGGATTTAGAGCCTCTATAACTGGGCTATCTTAATACATGAGAGGTGGACATATAATACAGCTAAAATCACCCTAAAAACTAAGATAATTAACATTGAATTGACAAAATAATAATTTCTCAAAAACTATTTTCTGAGATTGGACACTAAAGTGATTTGGTCTTGTATGGTGGAGACACAAAACGGGATTTAGAGCCTCTATAACTGGGCTATATTAATACATGAGAGGTGGACATATAATACAGCTAAAATCACCCTAAAAACTAAGATAATTAACATTGAATTGACAAAATAATAATTTCTCAAAAACTATTTTCTGAGATTGGACACTAAAGTGATTTGGTCTTGTATGGTGGAGACACAAAACGGGATTTAGAGCCTCTATAACTGGGCTATCTTAATACATGAGAGGTAGACATATAATACAGCTAAAATCACCCTAAAAACTAAGATAATTAACATTGAATTGACAAAATAATAATTTCTCAAAAACTATTTTCTGAGATTGGACACTAAAGTGATTTGGTCTTGTATGGTGGAGACACAAAACGGGATTTAGAGCCTCTATAACTGGGCTATCTTAATACATGAGAGGTAGACATATAATACAGCTAAAATCACCCTAAAAACTAAGATAATTAACATTGAATTGACAACATAATAATTTCTCAAAAACTATTTTCTGAGATTGGACACTAAAGTGATTTGGTCTTGTATGGTGGAGACACAAAACGGGATTTAGAGCCTCTATAACTGGGCTATCTTAATACATGAGAGGTAGACATATAATACAGCTAAAATCACCATAAAAACTAAGATAATTAACATTGAATTGACAAAATAATAATTTCTCAAAAACTATTTTCTGAGATTGGACACTAAAGTGAATTGGTCTTGTATGGTGGAGACACAAAACGGGATTTAGAGCCTCTATAACTGGGCTATCTTAATACATGAGAGGTAGACATATAATACAGCTAAAATCACCCTAAAAACTAAGATAATTAACATTGAATTGACAACATAATAATTTCTCAAAAACTATTTTCTGAGATTGGACACTAAAGTGAATTGGTCTTGTATGGTGGAGACACAAAACGGGATTTAGAGCCTCTATAACTGGGCTATCTTAATACATGAGAGGTAGACATATAATACAGCTAAAATCACCCTAAAAACTAAGATAATTAACATTGAATTGACAACATAATAATTTCTCAAAAACTATTTTCTGAGATTGGACACTAAAGTGATTTGGTCTTGTATGGTGGAGACACAAAACGGGATTTAGAGCCTCTATAACTGGGCTATCTTAATACATGAGAGGTAGACATATATTAGAGCTAAAATCACCCTAAAAACTAAGATAATTAACATTGAATTGACAAAATAATAATTTCTCAAAAACTATTTTCTGAGATTGGACACTAAAGTGAATTGGTCTTGTATGGTGGAGACACAAAACGGGATTTAGAGCCTCTATAACTGGGCTATCTTAATACATGAGAGGTAGACATATAATACAGCTAAAATCACCCTAAAAACTAAGATAATTAACATTGAATTGACAAAATAATATTTTCTCAAAAACTATTTTCTGAGATTGGACACTAAAGTGAATTGGTCTTGTATGGTGGAGACATAAAACGGGATTTAGAGCCTCTATAACTGGGCTATCTTAATACATGAGAGGTAGACATATAATAGAGCTAAAATCACCCTAAAAACTAAGATAATTAACATTGAATTGACAAAATAATATTTTCTCAAAAACTATTTTCTGAGATTGGACACTAAAGTGATTTGGTCTTGCATGATGGAGACATAAAAACGGGATTTAGAGCCTCTATAACTGGGCTATCTACACGAGAGGTAGACATATAATAGAGCTAAAATCACCCTAAAAACTAGTCTAATTAACATTGAATTGACAAAATAATATTTTCTCAAAAACTATTTTCTGAGATTGGACACTAAAGTGAATTGGTCTTGTATGGTGGAGACATAAAACGGGATTTAGAGCCTCTATAACTGGGCTATCTACACGAGAGGTAGACATATAATAGAGCTAAAATCACCCTAAAAACTAAGATAATTAACATTGAATTGACAAAATAATATTTTCTCAAAAACTATTTTCTGAGATTGGACACTAAAGTGAATTGGTCTTGTATGGTGGAGACATAAAACGGGATTTAGAGCCTCTATAACTGGGCTATCTACACGAGAGGTAGACATATAATAGAGCTAAAATCACCCTAAAAACTAAGATAATTAACATTGAATTGACAAAATAATATTTTCTCAAAAACTATTTTCTGAGATTGGACACTAAAGTGAATTGGTCTTGTATGGTGGAGACATAAAACGGGATTTAGAGCCTCTATAACTGGGCTATCTACACGAGAGGTAGACATATAATAGAGCTAAAATCACCCTAAAAACTAAGATAATTAACATTGAATTGACAAAATAATATTTTCTCAAAAACTATTTTCTGAGATTGGACACTAAAGTGAATTGGTCTTGTATGGTGGAGACATAAAACGGGATTTAGAGCCTCTATAACTGGGCTATCTACACGAGAGGTAGACATATAATACAGCTAAAATCACCCTAAAAACTAAGATAATTAACATTGAATTGACAAAATAATATTTTCTCAAAAACTATTTTCTGAGATTGGACACTAAAGTGAATTGGTCTTGTATGGTGGAGACATAAAACGGGATTTAGAGCCTCTATAACTGGGCTATCTTAATACATGAGAGGTAGACATATAATAGATCTAAAATCACCCTAAAAACTAAGATAATTAACATTGAATTGACAAAATAATAATTTCTCAAAAACTATTTTCTGAGATTGGACACTAAAGTGAATTGGTCTTGTATGGTGGAGACATAAAACGGGATTTAGAGCCTCTATAACTGGGCTATCTTAATACACGAGAGGTAGACATATAATAGAGCTAAAATCACCCTAAAAACTAAGATAATTAACATTGAATTGACAAAATAATATTTTCTCAAAAACTATTTTCTGAGATTGGACACTAAAGTGAATTGGTCTTGTATGGTGGAGACATAAAACGGGATTTAGAGCCTCTATAACTGGGCTATCTACACGAGAGGTAGACATATAATAGAGCTAAAATCACCCTAAAAACTAAGATAATTAACATTGAATTGACAAAATAATATTTTCTCAAAAACTATTTTCTGAGATTGGACACTAAAGTGAATTGGTCTTGTATGGTGGAGACATAAAACGGGATTTAGAGCCTCTATAACTGGGCTATCTACACGAGAGGTAGACATATAATAGAGCTAAAATCACCCTAAAAACTAGTCTAATTAACATTGAATTGACAAAATAATATTTTCTCAAAAACTATTTTCTGAGATTGGACACTAAAGTGAATTGGTCTTGTATGGTGGAGACATAAAACGGGATTTAGAGCCTCTATAACTGGGCTATCTTAATACATGAGAGGTAGACATATAATAGAGCTAAAATCACCCTAAAAACTAAGATAATTAACATTGAATTGACAAAATAATATTTTCTCAAAAACTATTTTCTGAGATTGGACACTAAAGTGAATTGGTCTTGTATGGTGGAGACATAAAACGGGATTTAGAGCCTCTATAACTGGGCTATCTACACGAGAGGTAGACATATAATAGAGCTAAAATCACCCTAAAAACTAGTCTAATTAACATTGAATTGACAAAATAATATTTTCTCAAAAACTATTTTCTGAGATTGGACACTAAAGTGAATTGGTCTTGTATGGTGGAGACATAAAACGGGATTTAGAGCCTCTATAACTGGGCTATCTTAATACATGAGAGGTAGACATATTATAATAGAGCTAAAATCACCCTAAAAACTAGTCTAATTAACATTGAGTTGACAAAATAATATTTTCTCAAAAACTATTTTCTGAGATTGGACACTAAAGTGAATTGGTCTTGTATGGTGGAGACATAAAACGGGATTTAGAGCCTCTATAACTGGGCTATCTTAATACATGAGAGGTAGACATAAAATAGAGCTAAAATCACCCTAAAAACTAGTCTAATTAACATTGAATTGACAAAATAATATTTTCTCAAAAACTATTTTCTGAGATTGGACACTAAAGTGAATTGGTCTTGTATGGTGGAGACATAAAACGGGATTTAGAGCCTCTATAACTGGGCTATCTTAATACATGAGAGGTAGACATATAATACAGCTAAAATCACCCTAAAAACTAGTCTAATTATCATTGAATTGACAAAATAATATTTTCTCAAAAACTATTTTCTGAGATTGGACACTAAAGTGAATTGGTCTTGTATGGTGGAGACATAAAACGGGATTTAGAGCCTCTATAACTGGGGTATCTTAATACATGAGAGGTAGACATATAATACAGCTAAAATCACCCTAAAAACTAAGATAATTAACATTGAATTGACAAAATAATATTTTCTCAAAAACTATTTTCTGAGATTGGACACTAAAGTGAATTGGTCTTGTATGGTGGAGACATAAAACGGGATTTAGAGCCTCTATAACTGGGCTATCTTAATACATGAGAGGTAGACATAAAATAGAGCTAAAATCACCCTAAAAACTAGTCTAATTAACATTGAATTGACAAAATAATATTTTCTCAAAAACTATTTTCTGAGATTGGACACTAAAGTGAATTGGTCTTGTATGGTGGAGACATAAAACGGGATTTAGAGCCTCTATAACTGGGCTATCTTAATACATGAGAGGTAGACATATAATAGAGCTAAAATCACCCTAAAAACTAGTCTAATTAACATTGAATTGACAAAATAATATTTTCTCAAAAACTATTTTCTGAGATTGGACACTAAAGTGAATTGGTCTTGTATGGTGGAGACATAAAACGGGATTTAGAGCCTCTATAACTGGGCTATCTTAATACATGAGAGGTAGACATATAATACAGCTAAAATCACCCTAAAAACTAAGATAATTAACATTGAATTGACAAAATAATATTTTCTCAAAAACTATTTTCTGAGATTGGACACTAAAGTGAATTGGTCTTGTATGGTGGAGACATAAAACGGGATTTAGAGCCTCTATAACTGGGCTATCTTAATACATGAGAGGTAGACATATAATACAGCTAAAATCACCCTAAAAACTAAGATAATTAACATTGAATTGACAAAATAATATTTTCTCAAAAACTATTTTCTGAGATTGGACACTAAAGTGAATTGGTCTTGTATGGTGGAGACATAAAACGGGATTTAGAGCCTCTATAACTGGGCTATCTTAATACATGAGAGGTAGACATATAATACAGCTAAAATCACCCTAAAAACTAAGATAATTAACATTGAATTGACAAAATAATATTTTCTCAAAAACTATTTTCTGAGATTGGACACTAAAGTGAATTGGTCTTGTATGGTGGAGACATAAAACGGGATTTAGAGCCTCTATAACTGGGCTATCTTAATACATGAGAGGTAGACATATAATACAGCTAAAATCACCCTAAAAACTAAGATAATTAACATTGAATTGACAAAATAATATTTTCTCAAAAACTATTTTCTGAGATTGGACACTAAAGTGAATTGGTCTTGTATGGTGGAGACATAAAACGGGATTTAGAGCCTCTATAACTGGGCTATCTTAATACACGAGAGGTAGACATATAATACAGCTAAAATCACCCTAAAAACTAAGATAATTAACATTGAATTGACAAAATAATATTTTCTCAAAAACTATTTTCTGAGATTGGACACTAAAGTGATTTGGTCTTGTATGGTGGAGACATAAAACGGGATTTAGAGCCTCTATAACTGGGCTATCTTAATACATGAGAGGTAGACATATAATAGAGCTAAAATCACCCTAAAAACTAGTCTAATTAACATTGAATTGACAAAATAATATTTTCTCAAAAACTATTTTCTGAGATTGGACACTAAAGTGATTTGGTCTTGTATGGTGGAGACATAAAACGGGATTTAGAGCCTCTATAACTGGGCTATCTACATGAGAGGTAGACATATAATACAGCTAAAATCACCCTAAAAACTAGTCTAATTAACATTGAATTGACAAAATAATATTTTCTCAAAAACTATTTTCTGAGATTGGACACTAAAGTGAATTGGTCTTGTATGGTGGAGACATAAAACGGGATTTAGAGCCTCTATAACTGGGCTATCTACATGAGAGGTAGACATATAATAGAGCTAAAATCACCCTAAAAACTAAGATAATTAACATTGAATTGACAAAATATTATTTTCTCAAAAACTATTTTCTGAGATTGGACACTAAAGTGAATTGGTCTTGTATGGTGGAGACATAAAACGGGATTTAGAGCCTCTATAACTGGGCTATCTACATGAGAGGTAGACATATAATAGAGCTAAAATCACCCTAAAAACTAAGATAATTAACATTGAATTGACAAAATAATATTTTCTCAAAAACTATTTTCTGAGATTGGACACTAAAGTGAATTGGTCTTGTATGGTGGAGACACAAAACGGGATTTAGAGCCTCTATAACTGGGCTATCTACATGAGAGGTAGACATATAATAGAGCTAAAATCACCCTAAAAACTAGTCTAATTAACATTGAATTGACAAAATAATATTTTCTCAAAAACTATTTTCTGAGATTGGACACTAAAGTGAATTGGTCTTGTATGGTGGAGACATTAAACGGGATTTAGAGCCTCTATAACTGGGCTATCTTAATACATGAGAGGTAGACATATAATAGAGCTAAAATCACCCTAAAAACTAAGATAATTAACATTGAATTGACAAAATAATAATTTCTCAAAAACTATTTTCTGAGATTGGACACTAAAGTGAATTGGTCTTGTATGGTGGAGACATAAAACGGGATTTAGAGCCTCTATAACTGGGCTATCTTAATACATGAGAGGTGGACATATAATAGAGCTAAAATCACCCTAAAAACTAAGATAATTAACATTGAATTGACAAAATAATAATTTCTCAAAAACTATTTTCTGAGATTGGACACTAAAGTGATTTGGTCTTGTATGGTGGAGACACAAAACGGGATTTAGAGCCTCTATAACTGGGCTATCTTAATACATGAGAGGTAGACATATAATACAGCTAAAATCACCCTAAAAACTAAGATAATTAACATTGAATTGACAAAATAATATTTTCTCAAAAACTATTTTCTGAGATTGGACACTAAAGTGATTTGGTCTTGTATGGTGGAGACACAAAACGGGATTTAGAGCCTCTATAACTGGGCTATCTTAATACACGAGAGGTAGACATATAATAGAGCTAAAATCACCCTAAAAACTAAGATAATTAACATTGAATTGACAAAATAATAATTTCTCAAAAACTATTTTCTGAGATTGGACACTAAAGTGATTTGGTCTTGTATGGTGGAGACACAAAACGGGATTTAGAGCCTCTATAACTGGGCTATCTTAATACATGAGAGGTGGACATATAATACAGCTAAAATCACCCTAAAAACTAAGATAATTAACATTGAATTGACAAAATAATAATTTCTCAAAAACTATTTTCTGAGATTGGACACTAAAGTGATTTGGTCTTGTATGGTGGAGACACAAAACGGGATTTAGAGCCTCTATAACTGGGCTATCTTAATACATGAGAGGTAGACATATAATACAGCTAAAATCACCCTAAAAACTAAGATAATTAACATTGAATTGACAAAATAATAATTTCTCAAAAACTATTTTCTGAGATTGGACACTAAAGTGATTTGGTCTTGTATGGTGGAGACACAAAACGGGATTTAGAGCCTCTATAACTGGGCTATCTTAATACATGAGAGGTGGACATATAATACAGCTAAAATCACCCTAAAAACTAAGATAATTAACATTGAATTGACAAAATAATAATTTCTCAAAAACTATTTTCTGAGATTGGACACTAAAGTGATTTGGTCTTGTATGGTGGAGACACAAAACGGGATTTAGAGCCTCTATAACTGGGCTATATTAATACATGAGAGGTGGACATATAATACAGCTAAAATCACCCTAAAAACTAAGATAATTAACATTGAATTGACAAAATAATAATTTCTCAAAAACTATTTTCTGAGATTGGACACTAAAGTGATTTGGTCTTGTATGGTGGAGACACAAAACGGGATTTAGAGCCTCTATAACTGGGCTATCTTAATACATGAGAGGTAGACATATAATACAGCTAAAATCACCCTAAAAACTAAGATAATTAACATTGAATTGACAAAATAATAATTTCTCAAAAACTATTTTCTGAGATTGGACACTAAAGTGATTTGGTCTTGTATGGTGGAGACACAAAACGGGATTTAGAGCCTCTATAACTGGGCTATCTTAATACATGAGAGGTAGACATATAATACAGCTAAAATCACCCTAAAAACTAAGATAATTAACATTGAATTGACAACATAATAATTTCTCAAAAACTATTTTCTGAGATTGGACACTAAAGTGATTTGGTCTTGTATGGTGGAGACACAAAACGGGATTTAGAGCCTCTATAACTGGGCTATCTTAATACATGAGAGGTAGACATATAATACAGCTAAAATCACCCTAAAAACTAAGATAATTAACATTGAATTGACAAAATAATAATTTCTCAAAAACTATTTTCTGAGATTGGACACTAAAGTGAATTGGTCTTGTATGGTGGAGACACAAAACGGGATTTAGAGCCTCTATAACTGGGCTATCTTAATACATGAGAGGTAGACATATAATACAGCTAAAATCACCCTAAAAACTAAGATAATTAACATTGAATTGACAACATAATAATTTCTCAAAAACTATTTTCTGAGATTGGACACTAAAGTGAATTGGTCTTGTATGGTGGAGACACAAAACGGGATTTAGAGCCTCTATAACTGGGCTATCTTAATACATGAGAGGTAGACATATAATACAGCTAAAATCACCCTAAAAACTAAGATAATTAACATTGAATTGACAACATAATAATTTCTCAAAAACTATTTTCTGAGATTGGACACTAAAGTGATTTGGTCTTGTATGGTGGAGACACAAAACGGGATTTAGAGCCTCTATAACTGGGCTATCTTAATACATGAGAGGTAGACATATATTAGAGCTAAAATCACCCTAAAAACTAAGATAATTAACATTGAATTGACAAAATAATAATTTCTCAAAAACTATTTTCTGAGATTGGACACTAAAGTGAATTGGTCTTGTATGGTGGAGACACAAAACGGGATTTAGAGCCTCTATAACTGGGC
>JBAKBP010035318.1:0-19663 GCA_037953745.1 Lithodes maja | reverse complement strand
TGTGACAGTATCTAAATTAGAGTTAATTGCGGTTTTGATGGCCGCACGTCTTGTTAATTTTATTACAGAGGCACTAGAGGATCGTCATGAATTCAATAATGTATATTTGTGGTCCGATAGTCAGATTGCGACTGCATGGTTGCGCAGTCAGAAAGTGTTGCTCGTGTATGTCATTAATAAAGTGATTGAGATCCATGGGCTACTTCCCAATGCTACTATAAGATATGTGTGCACTAAGGATAACCCGAGTGACCTGTTGACTAGGGGCATTACCCGCAAACAGTTGTCCGATTCTCCGTTGTGGTGGCAGGGGCCTTCGTGGCTAACTTCCACAACAGAGGATCAGGCAACGGCCGTACCAGTTCAAGTAGACTTTCCCTTAGAATCAATGGCCGCAGCAGCAGTCACTCAGGATATTGATGGCATCACAATAGCTTGGGACAGATATAGCAGCTATGATAATGCAGTACGGGTCCTTGCATGGGTTAACCGTTATGTATGTAATTTGCGGCGAAAGGTGAAGGGAAAATTTTTAACTGTCACCCCTTCCATGCTAGTTAGTGAAATACGAGTCGCTGAAAAATTAATGATTATGACAGTGCAAAGGGAGTCCTATATGAGTGAATGGAGCATCTTGACCAGTACCGACCATAATTTACCGGGTACTAATGTCATGAGACAGCTAGGACTATTTCGTAGACAATGGTGTGATCAAATTAAGGGGTAGAATTCAGTTGGCTACTATCAGGGATGACAGTAAATATCCTATCCTCCTACCATCTAACCATACAATTACGTGTTTGCTTATAGTTAAAAATCATATAGTATGTTCTCATTATGGTGTGGGTCATGTGGTAGCTTATTTGCGCCAAAAATGGTGGATCCCACACATGATACAGATGGTAAAAATGGTACTACGAAAGTGTATAGTATGTAAGAGACTTCAGGGTAAATCCTACTCCCCAAGAAATGCACCTCCCTTGCCTAGTATTAGAGTACAGCCTCAACATCCTTTCTTAGTGACCGGTATAGATTATTCTGGCGCATTATTAGTGGTAATCCCGCTATTAAAGCTTACATTGTATTATTTACCTGTGCCATCACCAGGGCGATTCACCTAGAAGTAGTAACTAACATGTCTTGCGAAGGCTTTATGCACACGTTCCGCTGGTCTGTTAGTAGGCAGGGCTTTCCTCAAGTAATTCTAAGCGATAACGCGCCAACATTTGTTAATGCAACCAAACAGCTGGCCGAGATACCTAAAGATCCGGTATTCCAGAATCCCGCCAGAGCTTCTTGGTTCGGTGCCATTTGGGAAAGGGCAATCGGGATAGTGAAAACCGGATTAAAAAAGGTTCTCGGTAGAGCATCGGTAACGCTAGAAGAGCTGCAAACTATTCTGTGTGAAATTGAAGCCTGTGTAAATTACCAACCTTTTGGTTATGTCTCGGGTGAACTAAGTGATGTGAATGCTATTACGCCATCTCACATGCTAAGGGGCAGACGATTAAAATCATTCCCGAAAGAAGCGATAGCCGATGAGGAATTGACAGATCCGTTATTCCGCGGGGATAATGTTATGACTGCTAGATATCACTATATGAATAAATAGTCAAAAGATATTTGGAAACGTTGGCAGTCTGACTACCTCTTGGCATTGAGAGAGACGCATCAGTGTCAGTTGAGGACTAAAGGTAAATCATGGCCGAAGCTAGGGGATGTTGTCCTAATACATGACGAGAGTCCTCGGCTAATGTGGAAATTTGGGAAAATCACTGGCCTAGAGGCGGGCAAGGATGGAATTGGTCGGGTAGCGCATCTGCTCACTTGCTTCATCTGTGAAGGCCCGGAGACGCCAGCTAAGAAGCTTGCGAAGGCAACTGCTAAAGGCTACCCGGCCTACTCTGTTGGCATATGCAGAAGCAGTTGAAAATGCTACAATATTGGAGTGCATGAAAAAGACACAGAATGTTGGAAGACTGAGATACCACAGAGATTGTAAACGTGATTTGTACAACGAGTCTGTCCAGGTCACCACTAAGTCAAATTGTGCAGCAGAGGCAGAGAACGAGTCAGCAAAGACAAAGAGGTGACGCATTTGCTCTGGGTTTGGTGCATCTACTGCATCAAGTTTTACGAGTTCACATTCCGTTCAGCTTCTGTACAAGAATGTATGCATTCTTTGCAACCAGCTTGCTCATCTCTTCCTAAAATATCCAGAGACTGCTAGAAAGAGATAGACTGAAAACACGCTTGCTGAAGACAGCACAGGGCCGCAAGGACGATTGGGGCACTGAAGTCAGAAGGGATCAACGACTTAGTAGCAGAGGAAACCCTGTATCATTTGCGCTGCAAAATTCTTTTTGAGACAGGTGGCCATTATTCCAAGATTAAAGATGTGGGCAGGAAAACTGATCAGGAGCGAGAGGCTGTTTTTTATGAACTCTGTGAATGGTTAGACTGGGAATTTTAACATGGGGTGATGACACTTGACCAAATTCATGAAAAGATGCAGCAGTTTGATCAGTCACCAGATAAGAGCCTCACATATTAAAACAAGTGGCTAAAGAAGAAGCTCCTTGAGAAATAGCATGACACACTGTATTTCACATCACAGGAGAGGACGGCAGATGTGCTCTGTTTAAAAGACAAGACCAGCAACATCCTTCGAGAGCATCATGCTAATGTTGAATTTGGAGATGAGAAGACTCAGATCATAAAGACTGCACTACAGTTCATGTGAAACGACATTGCCACTATTGACCTGGATCCAAAGTCATACCCCTCTGTACACAGTATGACTGATATCCCTAGTTAGGTGGCACTTGTTCCTGAGAGCCTTCAGATGTTCTTGAGACTGATAGTGAAGACAGACGATAGAGTAGCCATTTGGGGGGCAGACATTCATAAAGGCCTATTGGCCTCGGTCAGGGGTATTGCCATACCAGATGGGGCTTACCATACAACTGGATCATAGATTTGGATCCAAGTGGACGCTCAACAAGTTACACCGGGTGGGGTACACCGAATCCTATGCAGAGACACAAAATTACAAATACTGCTTCCTAAATGACAGGAATGGAGTTGGCATCTCTTATACTTCTGGCGCTCTTGGTACCAGTGTTGAAGAAACTGATGATCAGATAAATGATGAGCTTGAGGTTGACGTCAAACTTTAGGATCTATCAGTTACAGCAGCTGATGAAATTGAAATACAGAATGACGATTAGGTGGTCACCATGGGGGTTGTGGATACAAGCTCAATCTACGCAGTCACTCAGTTTGTTGGAGACAATATAGATTTGAACATTGTTTCTATTTATGGGAACACTCCTTTTCATTCTATGGGTTTGATTAAAGTCATCTCTCCAGCACCATCCTCAGCACATGATCCGACGATAGCAGCTGTCAACAGGGTGAAGTTGAAGGCACTGGACAAGGCTAGGATCCTGAAGGCAGCTGACTTGAAGATTCTTCCAATCACCAACAGGAAACAGACTGGGATAAACTCCATTACGTTTCTTCTAATCGCTGAGCTCTCCTCCTCCATGACACAAGACCAGCCTCTCCTCTCTCCAGGCGACACACTCTGGGCAGCAGGGTGGGTGATAAAAGCCCAAGATCCCGGCTTCCAGCACTCCAACTGGAATGGCTGGATGAAGAGGATCCATGGCGATGATGCCAAGTTGAGCACATAGGCGAATTTCCTCCCAGTCATCGAAGGTGACCCTAAAGACCACAGGACCATCTTCACCACTATCAAAGAGTGCATGCGGCTCTCCGGGGACAAAATGACCATAGTGACCTTCGATCTCCCCATCTGGCTCTAAGCTGTGACTATCATAAAGCAGGAAAATCTACCCATCAATCCAAGGTTGGGTGGCTTTCACCTGCTCAAGTTCTACCTTGGCTCCTTGGGTAATATCATGGATAATTCTGGACTACTAGCTAATCAATCCAGGAAGTATAATGGCCAGCCACATTCTGAATGAAGGGTGTTTTGAAAAGGCGATCCGTGCTCACCTCCTTATAGATGTAGCGGCTATCACTCTATCTATTCACTCCACAGCCATCTATCAGCACATCATGAAACACGCCTTCACTGAGGAGGAACTTGGTGAGATGAGAGCCTTCATGGGGAAGGTAGCTAATGGGAAGATGGGAGCCAGACACACAGCACCAATAGTGGCAGTCTTTGAAGAAAGGCTTGAAGAAACTTTCAAAAGACTTGCAGAGGGAGGAAGAACTCTGGGTGCAGTACCAATACATGGTTGATGTTATCAAGCTCGTCATCAAAACTGAATAGCTTGCAGACCACAATGGGCACCTGTCCTGTGTTGTTACCAGGATCCTGTTTTCAGGTGCGGGCAGAAGAGACAGATGTGCTGGTAATTTTGGTGCACCATAGCTCAAGCAGCAATCATCCACTCTTCTTAACGATGTCGAGGGGCTCGTACGATGTCAGGAAGATTCAACAAGGTCTCTCTGAAAGACAGAGGCGCTACCTGCTCTTTTGTCATGCCATCACTGGTTATGATACCGTTTCTGCAATCGGGAGCCATGGGAAATCGACTCTATTTGACAAGTTTTGTGCAGGCTACATTGATGAACACATGAACATCTTCCTTGATGTACAGGCTACTAAGGACGAGGTGATCAAGGCTGGTATTGCGATTTTCCAGTACATATACCATGCACCAGGTACTACTTTGGGTGCAATTCTATACAACATGTTCTCACGGAAGGCGGCAGCTGGGCTGATCAAACCAGAAACTCTACCTCCAACAGAGGATGCAGCTGCACAGCACTCTCTCCATGCCTATCTCCAAATCCGGGACTGGCTGCTTCTTCAGAGCATGTCTTTGAATCCCAGTGACTATGGATGGATGGTAGAAGTTAATGGGTATGAGCCGTTTCCAACATTAGACCCCATGGCTCCTGAGGAGCTACTTCGGTTCACAAGCTACAATTGTACTGGAGATTGCAGTAACCGGCGGTGCACCTGCAAGAAGAATGGTGTAAGGTGTATTTCAGCATGCGGAGGTTACAAAGGCATTACATGCAAAAACTGTATCCATGATGATGCAGAATCTGGTGAAGACTCAGACCTAGACTCCTGAGACATTTCGCATTTTGGAGCATTGCGGATCAGTATTGTTTTCTGAGTAGTATTTGAGATATTGAAATAACGAATAAAGCTACTTTTAAATTTACATCTAAAAGTGTGTGTGTGATCAATTTTCCACCATGGAGTGGTTTTGGTGCAAAACAAATATTTGCAATCAATTCAGAATCCTGAAAAAACCCTATTTTGACCCCTCACAAGCAGGGGTAAACATTTTCAATTTTTCACCAACAAGGTTCTAGGTACCCCAACTTTCAGCAGCTGTATTCCTATGGGAGTTGACTTTAAATATTTTAATATGTGTGATTAGACACCTTTATGAACACATTGGTGAAGACAGTTTTTGGTAAGCAATTTATTCACAGATTTTCACAATATTCCCTGACTACATAACCACAGAACGATAAAATATCACGATAACCTCTCTTTCCTTCCTTTCTCACATTTCTCCCTCTATCATCGAATCTATGTATTTGTATGCATGCTTTCCAAATCTTCTTCCTAAATTGAAATAACATATCGTTAAAATAGCATTATGTTACATAGTTCATGTTCATATGAGCCATTTTATAAAAAAAAATAGCACACTATAAAGTTTTATGATGCATTCGAATATGGAAGTATATTAACCATATTATGTTATCTAAGTCAGATACACTTGAGACTTGAATATACTTCGGCATTCTCATATCTCAATTCAATAATAATGAATTAAGCCCATATATCCCAATTTCTGGAGTAAATGTATATAACTGGTACATTTATATACTGTACAGTACTATTACAAAAAAATATTTACTCACACATAAAATGGGTTCCTTAATTCAATGCATTGAATATTATAAATATACGGTTACGTGTGTATTCTCAATATTCGCCTGTCAACCCACCTCCCCCTAAAATACAGTATGCAGCTCACTCTTATATATTCATATTTCGTAACTACCCAAATCAAACACACGGCCAAACACATTAATGTGACATTACATAACACATACTTGCATTTTTTTCTTACTTGAGAAGATTTGGCGTCTTTCAACTGCCACATCAAGCGCTGAAAGAGTGACAGGGCCAAACTCAAGGGACGTTCGAGCCAAAATGCCTGGACACACGGAGTTTAAAGCAATTTAAGTCATACGAAGAGAGAAAAACTGATTCTGGGAGAGAGTTCCAGAGCTCATTTGTTGAATAGAAGAAAGATTGAGGATAACATTTCGCTCTTGGGTTGGAGAGTTGCACAGAGTAGGGATGAGATTGTGTTGCAAGTTGGGTGCTACGTGCTCTACGAAAAGGGGGTGGTATACACTGAGATAGCTCTGAGGAACACTGATTATTGTAATAGTGGTAGAATAGTGAAAGAGATGCAACATTGCGGCGAAGAGAGAGAGACTGCAGAAAATTGGTGAGGCGTTGATGAGACGGAAGGCTTTCTTTTCTACTTTGTCTAGAAGTGCTGTGTGAGAGAATCCTCCCCAAACGTGTGAACAATACTTAATACATGGATGCACTGTGCCCCTGTACAGAGCAAGAAGCTGTGCAGGGGTAAAGAACCCCTGGAGGCGTTTTTTTTCTTCTATATTCCAACTACTCCCTCTCGGGCATAGGCTGAGAGCCTGCACATTTACCGCTCTATACAGTGAAGCCCGTGAGGTCTTGTTCCAGCCTAGGAAGTGAGACAAGTGAAGCACGAGCTACAACCAGCCCTCGCCAACCTGCTATCTCAGACGCGCGGCTCTTGGTTGCCCACTCTGACTCGAAGCAGTCCCACTTCTGAGGCTGCTTTGCCTTTATGCTTCACTGTCTCACTCCCTAGACTCGGACCCTCACTCTCAGAATGCCACCTATTGAGCAATTAACTAACTAGGCATTGCCCCCCTGTAGCATATTTTCAATATAGGAATATTCATACACTGCTATTTAATCAGGGAACAATGAGCTTCTGGGAAGCTGTTTTAGCAAGAGTGGTAATATGATCTTTCCAAGAGAAATAAGAAGAAAAAGAGACACCACGAATATTAAGAGAAGATGAAGGCTAGGGTAAATCTGTATGTTGTTGAAGAGTAGGTCATAGTTTTCTGGAAGGGGGCGACGAGTAGACAGATGGAGAAATTGAGTTTTGGAAGCACTGAAAGTAACAAGGTTTACTCTGTCCCAATTAGAGATAGTATATAGATCAGAAGATAGGTGTTTTATGGTCTCACTTCCTTACGTGAGTTTTGGAGTTCCTGTTGTGAATGCTGTAGTGGAATGCTAGTTTAATAGTGTAATGTAGAGTTGTCAGCATACGAGTTAATGGGGCTGGAGGTGCAGTTGAGAAGGTCATTAACCCTTGTCTAGCGGGGGAGGACTTAAGTCGGGCTAGAGAACCAAGGACTCTGTGGCGGGGCCCAACTTAAGTCTGTGTGCAATTTTGGAGCAATAATGGCTCTGAGAGAGAGACGAGCGGGTGGAGGAGCGTAGGTCGGCTCATGACCGCTCGGTACGGGTCCCGTGCGACTACTGACGTTTATTCCACACACACACACACACACACACACACACTCACTTCCTCGCTACACAGGGAATTATGTAAGGAAATTACCGTATTTTAGGGATTTTGCACTCGTCTTGCACGATCGTTGCAAGGGAACGCGTAGTCGTAGAAGGATGGTTCTGGTGTCATTGGAAAGCTTAATTTACGCCCTTTCAGGGATACATAATTATATTACGCTCTGGCTCTTGTTTATGCATGAAAAAGAGCACGGAAAAAAGGTCGTTTAGGGTAAAACCACCCGCTTGCCAGGTAGTAGAAGTTACTGACGGGCCCGCTCGTAAGGCGTTAATAAATAATAGGAAGATAATTGGAGGAACCCCAAAGTTGATAGGTTGAGGAAGTGAACGGTGGCCGTCCACAACCGCAGCTATGAAATGGCCGGAAAAGAAATTAGAGACAGGCACAGATGGAGGGTTAGAAACCGTAGGAGGGTAGTTTGGAAATAAGGGATTTGTGCCAGACTCTATCTTCTCCGTACCAGGGTTGAGTTAAATAATAATTTAGCTATATTTAAACAATTTTATGCAGCTAAGAAGGGATTTGTGGTATTAAGAGGGATTAATTGAGATGGTATAAAGCCGTTCATTGTTACACTTCCTTCTTATACTGGATATTAATGCTTAAAAATAGCTATGCTCCATTCACTGAGGGTTGGTGAGTTTAAAATGTTGGGAGAGGCCACCTGTAAGTGGTGAAGGGAGTGGTAAGGTTCTCGCTCTTTCCGAGTGGATAAATGGACCTACGAGGGTGGGTCTGGTTCTCCTTGTTCCTTCGATTAAAATACAACAATACATAAGTGCAATGCAATCAAATATAATATTGGATTGCAAGTATTTATAAAATTCAAGGGCTTGGGTTCTTGTTAGAGGTTCCAGTCCTGGTCGCTTTAAAGGAAGAAGCTGGTGTTCTCGAGTTAGGCAAACCCAGGGTTTATATTCCCAGTATATCTGGGTGCATAAATCATTAGGAGGCTCACCTCACCAAAACTCAGGTGTCTCGGACTACTGACAGCAAACCCTTCTCTGTATCCTCCTACTATCTATATTCTCAGTTTCAAGCCAAAGGTGGATGTTGCGTATATGTGCACAACAATCTCACTTTCTCTCGTGTTCCCAATTTTGACTCGTCTGAATTCTCAACTCTCAGGCTAAGACTTTCTTGTCAATCTCAAACTAAATATTTATGTGCTGTTTTTCTCTCCCCTAATTCTACTGACTATCCAAAATGCTTAGACTATCTAACTTCTAAAGTGGAACACATTCTATCTATCTCTCCTTTTGCAGATATATCCATCCTAGGATTTTTCAACGTTCACCACCGCCAATGCCTCTCCTCTTTTTCCACTGACCAACCTGGTGAACAAGCCTATGTCTTTTCTATTCTAAATTACCTAGAGCAGTTAGTCCAGCAACCCACCCTTATCAAGGATCGCTTCGGAGATCGGCCCAACATTCTTGACTAATATCTAACTTCTAACCCTTCTGCTTATACTGTAAATCTGTTATCTCCTTTGGGCTCCTCCGACCATAAACCTATCTCAGTCACCTGCCCTATCTCTCCGGAACGGCCACCCGATCCTCCCAGCCGGCGGCGCTTGTGGCACTTTGGCGCTGCTGACTGGGAGGCTCTTCGGCAGTACCTTTTTTATTTACCATGGAATGACTTTTGCTTCTGTGGCCAGGGACCCTCGGAGAGTGCTGAACGCATTACCGAGGTAATCCTCTCGGGCATGGAAGCATACATTCCATTTCTTTCTCTTAGTCTAATGCAAACAAATCTTGGTTTACTAACACTTGTTCTACTGCTGTCCGCAACAAGGAGGAAGCATTCAAACGGTACCGATGCCTTAAAACTCAAGAATCTCATTCTTCCTATGTTTCTGCCCGGAATCAAGCCGAATCTGTTCTTGACAGAACACTCTTGCAAAACACTCTTTCATCAATAATAAAGGCACTGACTTTCCAACTCTAGCTCTTCCCAAGCTTTCTGGCATCTAACCAAAAACCTCTCCAACAATTTTTCTTCCTCATATTTCCCTCCCCTTTTCCACTCTGATCGCAAAACCATCACTTCTTCCTCTGACAAAGCTGAACTCTTCGCTCAAACCTTTGCTAGAAACTCAACCTTGGATGATTCCGGTGCTATTCTTCCCTCTCAACCCCCCTCTCTCTTACTTATGCTTAATATCCTAATCTCTTCTAATGATGTATTTTCTACCCTCTCTGGGCTTAATACTAAGAAGGCGTACAGTCCGGATGGTGTTCCTCCTGTTGTACTAAAAAAACTGTGCTTCCCTGTTTGCCTAGGCAAACTTTTTCGTCTCTGTCTCTCCTCTAATGTCTTCCCTTCTTTGCTGGAAGTTTGCTCTCATTCAACCTGTCCTAAAGAAGAGTGACCGCTCTCAACCCTCCAACTATCGTCCAATTGTTTTCATCTATTGTATCTCTAAAGTTTATTAAACTATTCTTGCTTCCAAATTTCTTAAGCATTTTGCATCTCATAATCTACTCTCCGACCGCCAGTATGGCTTCCTTAAGGGTCGTTCTACTGGTGATCTTCTTTCATATCTTACTAACTCTTGGTCATCTTCCTTTTGGGACTTTGGTGAGAACTTTTCTATTGCACTACACATATCGAAGGCCTTCGATAGAATCTGGCACAAATCTATAGTTTCCAAACTACCCTCCTTCGGTATCTATCCCTCCATCTGTGCCTTTATCTCTAATTTCCTTTCCGACCGTTCCATAGCTGCGGTTGTGGACGGCCATCGCTCACTTCCTCATCCTATCAACTCGGGTGTTCCTCAGGGCTCTGTCCTATCTCCTATCTCCCATTATCTTTCTAATTTTCATAAACGATCTTCTGAACTGTACCTCCAGTCCCATCCATTCATATGCAGACGATTCAACCTTACACCACTCAATTAGTTTTCCTGAACGCCTCAGCCAACAATCACTCAAAAACAAACGTAATGAAGCCATGCAACACTTATCTTCTGATCTAACTACTATCTCCATTTGGGGCAGAGAAAACTATGTTGCCTTTAACGCTTCCAAAACCCAATTTCTTCATCTTACTACCCGTCCAGAACTCCCAGAGGACTATCCCCTGCACTTCAACAATACAAAAATCAATCCTTCATCTTCTCTCAATACTCTCAGTGTCTCTTTTTCTTCTGCTCTCATTTGGAAGGACCATATTACCAGTCTTACTAAAGCAGTCTCCCAGAAGCTGGGTGTGCTCAACCGCCTCAAGGGGTTCTTTACCCCTGCACAGCTTCTTGCTCTTTACAGGGGCACAGCGCGTCCTTGTATTGAGTATTGTTCACATGTGTGGGGAGGATCCTCTCACACCGCACTCCTAGACAAAGTAGAAAGGAAAGCCTTTCGTATCATTAACTCCCGTCCACTCTTCAACTCGCTGCAATCTCTTTCTTTTAGCCGCAATGTTGCATCTCTCTCGCTATTAAATCGCTACTATAATAATCAGTAATCCTCAGAGCTCTACCAGTGTATACCACCTCCTCGTAATATTATAATATATCGTACATCTGAAGACTCATTTCCAGCTCAATTAATTAGTGACAGGTAGGTTAATTGGACCATCTGCTGTGTTGAACATCACATGATTCATCTTATAAAGGATTAATGGCTAAATTAATGAGATGGTAGTCGTGCCTTCCATAATTAATAAATCAAAGCAATATTACAATTATTGGTCTATTTATTCTTGGTCTGAAACTATAAAATTACCTTCATGGGGAGATTTGTATTTATTTGTTCAATCATCTATATATATATATATACCGGTATATATATATACGGTATATATATATACGGTATATATATAAAAAAAAAAAAAAAAAATTTAGTTTCCTCTCAAGACCTTCGGAATTAAAGCAACAAATATAAATACCCCCAAGACCCACTTTCGAGATATATATGTATATTTTTCGGCAGGCAAATATCCCGACAGAAGGCCAATTCCTCCTAAATTGCCAAGACAAAATGTATTTGCTAGGAAAAAATAGACATCCAGATGACGCGAAAGGTCTTCAGATTGACAACAAATTGGGCGAAAGGTCGGAAATTCGCCAAACTGAGGAGGCAAACGTTTTATAATCTCAAAGCTAATGGGTTAAACAAGAGGGAGAAGGGGGACCAGAAAAACACCCCCTTAAATGAAAATGTCCCTTTAAACATATTATTATATCAAGGTTCTGATAAATGTCCAAGCTTTTCTTCCATCTGTCTCTTCAGTAGGTTATGTGTTTTAAATACCTAAGCTTATTATATTATGCACATTTGATTTCAATCTATATCGAATTATTTCAATGCCTTCACCTTTCCGTCTTAACCCCTTCTGACGTCTTTTTAACTGTATTCTAACTACATTTAGACGATTCTATTCAGCTGACGAAGGACGTCTACTAATGAAAAGGCTACAGACTATTTCAATTGATCCTTTTAGCTATCACATATCCTTTCTAAGCGTCATATGATTGTCTAAATAAGGTTAACATCCAATACAGAGTCAAATTAAAAAGACGTCGCCGGTACAGAAGGTCAATCTGTCTCTCCCTCATCCTATAACTTATAATGCTTCAAGTTCAGTGTGTCCAGACAATTTGACGCTAACATACCTTGAATTTTGCTCTCTGTCACTCTTTCAACTTAGGGGGAGCCACTTGTTACAGGCAGCTTTGCCTTTATCTGCTTTATTCATATAGAAATAAAAAAAAACTATTGCTTCACAATATTGTACAGTATATTAGGTTATTATGCTGCATTTTGCTCGTAATACATAAGGATGAGTTGCGTCAACAAAAACATGTATATGAGAGAGAGAGAGAGAGAGAGAGAGAGAGAGAGAGAGAGAGAGAGAGTGGGTGTGTGAGTGAGAGTAAGAGGGCTTGCGCGTGTCTGGAAACGAGAGTAAGCCAGAGAGAGTGAGAGAGTCAGCTAGTGTCAATCCTGAGGTGGGAAGAGGCAGAGCAAGGTAAAAGTTAGCTCTAAAACTTTCTTTCACACATGCACGTGGATTTCCTGGATCTCTCTCTCTCTCTCTCTTTCTCTCTCTCTCTCTCTCTCTCTCTCTCTCTCTCTCTCTCTCTCTCTCTCGAGGTTAAATAAGAAAAATATATGCGAGTGAGCGAACGTTTCCAAAGGTTATAATGTGGCTTTAAAAATGTGTCCTTTGATTAGCGGGCGTAATATAGAAATGAATGGAATAGTACTGAACACAAATACTGAACATTGAATATCTTATATGTTTTTGAGATCATATACATTCAGAAAAATCTTACACACGAAATGGAGACAAATAACTAGTATTTATTTTATTATCGTACCCAAACACAAGCATTAGCCTATATGAAAAAAATATATCAAAATAGATAGATGCATATATAAATAGTGTTTTTATTGTGAAGTATATTATATAAAATGTAGTTGTTTTGAAAATCTGTGACTTCATCAAACGTTGAATAATGTCTGTTCACGGCAAAAGTAAATTACAAATAATGATTAATAATAAAACTTTACAAAAATAAATGAATAAATAAAAAGAATAATAACAATAATAATAATAATGTATTATTATTATTATTATTAGTATAATACTGAACGGTTTATTAAAAGAATGGCAGACTGATGAATAATGCCCATAATTGATGTAAAACTATGAATTAATTCTTGCTATGACAGATTACAATAACAGATATAACCTGTTATTGTATCTGTTATTGTAATCTGTCATAGCAAGAATTAATTCATAGTTTTACATCAATTATGGGCATTATAACAGATAAAACCTTGGTGATGGGCTGGTCTATCAGAGTGAGAACTGAGCGATCTCTGCCATACCCATAGCTTACTCTGACTGTTCCTTTTACTTATATATTTTCTAGATCTCAAGTGACGGCGTCTCTTCCGTGGATTGACCTTCCAATCTACCAAGATTGGAAGCTAAAGCGTCACATTTTTCCTTTGCCCCTCAACTTTCTCTTCATAATTGCTGAGGGGCACAGGGCCCTGGGTGAGGGTTTGGATTCCCGGGCATTTCTGCACCCTCCTCAGCTCCCCGCCATGGAGTGGCTTCGGTCACCCAGGCTTTACTGTGGTCGTCACCGAAGGTTCTGTGGGTGCGCTCGGTTAGGGCCTTGGCCTTGCTCGAGGCCTTGGGGTTGTTGTTGTTGTTGTTGTTGTTGTTCCCTAAGCTGCCTGGCCGAACAGCCCCGAGTCCCTGAGAAAGGCCATGGCCACGATCGGGCTTTCCCACAGAGCTCTCATTGAGTGTAGATTGTGTTGTTGGCATAAGTGGTTGTGTGACATGTAGTCTTCTATGATGTGTTTAATGGTATGGGGTGCTGTGTTACATCCCGGGCAGGCGTCGACAACGGAGTCATCCAGTCTCTTCTGATAGCTCAGGAGAGCTGGATGGTGTCCGCATCTCAGCCTGGCCAGGTGGACTCTGTCCTCGCGAGGAAGGGAGGATTCGGAAGGATGGATTTCGGGAGGTCGTGCATGCAGCTGCGTGTTGTCTGTGAGTGAGTGGATGGATCGGTGAGAGATATGAGTATGGATGTGCTTCTGGAAGTTGGTTCGGGGTGGGCAGGGAGGGAGAGAGGACAATAATTGTGTGTGATACAAAGGAGTACAAAGGAGTACAAAGGAGTACAAAGGAAATCAAGCAACAACATATCTAGTGACCCTTCTAGGTTGCTTGTCCTCCAAAACACTGAGGATCAAGTGTCCAAACAGTGGTTTAGAATGGGTAAGGGAACATTGGAAAGGGAATTACTGCCCTGGAACTAATGTCCGTGGCAGGATTAGGAAGTTAGTAGGGGACAGATGGGTTAGTAACTGAGGGGGGGATAAAATAAAGTTATTCATTTACAAACGCAGTCAGTCGCGGGTTTGATGCAAGATATTTGTCTAGGCGGAGTTTAAATGAATCAACGGTGATGCAGTCTATAACGTTTCGGGGAAGCCCATTCCACAAGTTGACAACTCGATTGAAGAAGAAATTCTTAGATTCGTGTGAGTTAAAAGATTTACCAATAATTTTGCAACCGTTTCCCGCGTCTAATTAGATTGGTCGATAGTGAAGTACTTACTACAGTTCATATTGTCGATGCCTTTGATGATTTTGAGCACTTGAATTAAGTCACCTCTTAATCTGCGCTGGGTTAAAGGAAATAGATTTAATTCTCTAAGACGCTCTTCGTATGGTTTGTTCTTTAGGCTAGGTATCATTTTGGTAACTCTACGTTGAACTCGTTCTAGCTTGTTTATATCTTTTTAGTAATAAGGGCACCAGGATTGAACGCAGTATTCCTGAAGAGGGCGGACTAAGGAATCGTAAAGGGTTAGGATAACTTCTTTGGATTTATGCTCAAATGACCTGCCCATAAAGCCAATTATTTTGTTTGCCTTCTTAACAACTTCTGAACATTGTTGACTCAGTTTTAGGTTACTCAATATTGTTACTCCCAGATCGGTTTCTCTGTTTACATTCTTAAGCTGAGTGCCATTCATCGAATAGTTTGCTTTCTCATTTAGGTATTCGATATGTAGTACTTTACATTTATCCGCATTGAAACTCATTTGCCAAATTTGGGCCCAACATGACAATTTATCTAGATTGTGTTGCATATCGTCAACTTGTTCTTTTGTGAGTACGCTATTTGCAATTTTTGTATCGTCAGCAAATTTGAGATTGTACAGGTGAGACCCTCATCTATGTCGTTGATGTAAATTAGAAAGATAATTGGTCCTAGTACCGATCCCTGGGGTACCCCGCTACTTACATTGGTCCATTTAGATGCCTTACCGTTTATGACTACTCTTTGCTTTCTGTCGCTGAGCCAATTTTCTATCCATTTCAACACACCGTCTTGTATTCCATGCGCTTTTAGTTTTAGAAGTAAACGTTTGTGGGGAACTTTGTCAAAGGCCTTTTGAAAATCAAGGTATATAATATCTACAGCTTTACTCTCATCGTAGAGGTTGAGGATATCGTGGAAGAAGTCTAAGAGGTTTGTTAAACAGGAACGTTTTTTACGAAAGCCGTGTCGTGTCGAGTATCTTTAAGTATGTTATTTTCCTCTAAGTGATTTACGAGTCTGTCTCGTATGACCGTTTCTAGCATTTTACATACAACTGAGGTTAAGCTAATTGGACGATAGTTACGGGGTAGGGATTTGCTGCTTTTTTTTAATATCGGTGTTACGTTGGCTAGCTTACACTGATCAGGCATAGTTCCAGACTGCAAGGATTTATTGAATAGTAATGTCAGTGGTTTGGAGAGCTCATCCTTAGCTTCCTTTAGAACTCTAGGCGAGATTGTATCAGGTCCAGGCGTTTTATTTACCTTGAGTTTATCTAAACAATTCAATACTTCTCTCTCTGTAACGGTGATATTGCTTAGAACATCTGAATTATCAATCTGAATCGGCGATGGTGTAGGGATATCACTGAGGTCTTCTGTTGTAAAAACTGATGCAAAGAAGGTATTGAGGGCATTACTCATTTGTACTTCGTCTTTGGTGTGTTCTCCATTTTCATCGACCTAACGGTCCAACAGTTGAAGTAACTACTTTTTTCTTTCAGATATAACTATAGAATTCTTTCGGGTTTGTTTTACTTTGATTCGCAATATGTAACTCTAAGGTCGTTTTACTTTGCTTAATTAACTTTCTGGCTTTGCGTCGTAGCTCTACAAATTTCACCCGTTCTTCGTCATTTTGTGAGAATTTTAATCTATCATTAGCAAATTTTTTAGCAAGCAGGCAGTTTGAAATATCTTTATTCCACCATTTGGGCTTATTTTTATGGCCTGGACGCCGTATTTTCGATGGTATGCAGTCTTGCGCTGCTTTTAAGTAAGTGGTTTCGAATAATTGTCTATCCTCTAACGTCTTCCCTTCATGCTGGAAGTTTGCTCACATTCAACCTGTCCCAAAGAAGGGTGACCGCTCTCAACCCTCCAACTATCATCCAATTGCTCTCATCTCTTGTCTTTCTAAAGTTTTTTAAACTATTCTTGCTTCCAAATTTCTTAAGCATTTCTCTTCTCATAATCTGCTCTCAGATCGCCAGTATGGCTTCCTTAAGGGTCGCTCTAATGGTGATCTTCTTTCATATCTTACTAACTCTTGGTCATCCTCCTTTCGGGACTTCGGTGAGACTTTTTCTATTGCACTAGACATATCGAAAGCCTTCGATAGAGTCTGGAATAAATCTTTAATTTCTAAACTACCCTCCTTCGGTTTCTATCCCTCCATATGTGCCTTTGTCTCCAATTTCCTTTCCGGCCGTTCCATAGCCGCGGTTGGGGATGGCCATTGTTCACTTCCTCACCCTATAAACTCCGGTGTTCCTCAGGGCTCTGTCCTATCTCCTATTCTCTTTCTAATTTTTATAAATGATCTCCTTAACTGTACCTTAATTCCTATCCATTCATACGCAGACGACTCAACCTTGCACTACTCCATTAGTTTTTCAGAACGCCCCAGCCAGCAATCCCTCAACGACAAACGTAATGAAGCCATAGTACTCTTAAATTCTGATCTAAATACTATTTCCAATTGGGGCAGAGAAAACCTTGTTAACTTTAATGCTTCCAAAACCCAATTTCTCCATCTATCTACCCGTCAGGATCTCCCAGCGGACTATCCCTTATTCTTCAACAATACAAAATTCAACCCTTCATCTTCTCTCAATATTCTTGGTGTCTCTTTTTCTTCTGCTCTCATTTGGAAGGACCATATTACCAGTCTTGCTAAGGCAGCCTCCCAGAAGCTGGGTGTGCTCAACCGCCTTAGGGGGTTCTTTTCCCCTGCACAGCTTCTTGCTCTGTACAGGGGCATAGTGCGCCCTTGTATTGAGTATTGTTCACATGTGTGGGGAGGTTCCTCTCACACCGCTCTCCTAGACAAAATTGAAAGGAAGGCCTTTCGTATCATTAACTCCCGTCCACTCACCAACTCTCTGCAATCTCTCACTCTCTGCCGCAATGTTGCATCTCTCTCGCTATTCTATCGTTACTATAATAATCAGTGTTCCTCAGAGCTATCCCAGTGCTTACCACCTCCTATACGTAGGGCACGTGGTACCCGTCTTGCAACTCAATCCCACCCCTACTCTGTGCAACTCTCCAACCCAAGAGTGAAACGTTACTCTCAAACTTTCTTCTACTTAACAGCTGAGCTCTGGAACTCTCTCCCAGAATCAGTCTTTCCCTCTTCCTATGACTTAAATTGCTTCAAACTCCGTGTGTCCAGGCATTTTGGCTCGAACGTCCCTTGATTTTGGCCCTGTCACTCTTTCAACTATGGGGGAGGCACTCGCTATAGGCAGTTATGCCTTTTGCCTCCCTCAATCACATAGAAAAAAAAAAAATCCAAGATGTATTTATGTCGTTATTGTTAATTAAAAAGCTCCAGTCAGTTTCTTTAAACATAGCTCTAAGTTTATGGAAGTTTGCTTTCTTGAAATTAGGGACTTTTTCGATGCTACTATTTGGTTCGTTACTAGTAAACTTTAAAGTGAAAGTTATCGTACGAT
This sequence comes from Lithodes maja, assembly GCA_037953745.1. Lineage (NCBI taxonomy): Eukaryota > Metazoa > Arthropoda > Malacostraca > Decapoda > Lithodidae > Lithodes > Lithodes maja. Next base: position 1,437 of record JBAKBP010035318.1, on the reverse strand, counting down.
GGTCGCTGTTACTGAATTCATCACCAACATTCAAATTCTCTATTAATTCTTCTTTTGTTGCAAGTACAATGTCAAGAACGTTATTACCACGGGTCGGCGTTCGAACAAATTGATAAAGCGAACTCTCTTGCAAGTTCGTATACAAGTCATATCCGGAGTGTGAAGTAAGAGTATCGCCCCACTTGGTCACAGGTAAATTAAAGTCGCCAAAAATTACGGTACCTTGTGAGTTACTTACATCTGCAATTTGTTCGTAAATTTCTCGGTCAGTTTGCACTGATTGAGCTGGAGGTCTGTATATTAATGCAAGTATTATTGTTGTCCCTTTATTATTCTTAATTAGCACAAAAGATGCGTCGACGTTCGCAATTTGAGGTTTTGACAAGAGGGTAGGGTTAAGACTTTCTTTGATATAAAGTAAAACGCCACCTCCATTTCGATTTATTCGGCTTTTCTCAAACATTACATAACCGGGAAGTGAATACTCTGCAAAAAAGTCTCTATCTTCTGCATTGAGCCAAGATTCTGTTATGCCAATCACATCATAATTTTCTGTAAACACTAGCTCCTCTAAATCTGAACATTTATTGCGTATGCTACTACGAGCGTTTGCATAGAAAACCTTTAAATTTGTTATTTTAGAACTCACGGAACGCTCTTTAATAATATTTTTGGTTCTTGTCGGATCTACATTTAAGTTCATGGCTCTCCTCGGTCCTCGCTGTCTTTGGTCCTTATCGCTGGTGGTCCTCGGTTGCCTCTGTTTTTTTCTTGGCGTTGGATGATTTATGTCACTGCTGCTTCTTCTCGGATGGCGTTTTTTGATCCATGGCTGCGGACTGCTTCGTGTAGGAGACGACCCATGCTTGCTGAACCCACAGGGTTTAGATGAGTGCCATCCTTGCGGAACAGAGTAGGCTGGTTGTAGAAGTTGTCCCAGAGGTTAATGAATTCAACTTCTTCCCTCAGACACAAATAATTTAGTCGGCTATTTGTACTGAAGGCCTTGTCGTAGAATTTGTCAGGTTCCATGATACCGTGTGCTGGGTGTTGTTTTGATATTTCTTGGTGTCTGTGGGTGTGTTGCCATGTAGTTTAGTGGGTGGTCTTGGTTCGTGGAGGCTGCTGCCAGGAATTGAGTGCCTCTCATGTCCAGATGGTCTTTGACTTTGAGGATTTTGGTTTCTTGATGTAGGTGATCTGTGGGTGCAGTAGCTGTGCAGCCTGTAATGATCTTCAGGGCTTTGTTTCGAATAGTCTGTAAGGTCTTATGATGTGTTTCAGCTAGGTTAGAAGCCCAGGCTGGGTTTGCGTATTCCATCACTGATCTTATGTATTGTTTATATACTGTGGTGGTAGTTTCTTTGTTGTGTCCAAATTTTGTGTGAGCAAGTGACCTGAGGGCGTTAAGTCTGGGTGTCAGTTTCTTTTTAATGT
>JBAKBP010035317.1:0-19663 GCA_037953745.1 Lithodes maja | reverse complement strand
GATTGACCTTCGGCCGGGACATTTTGCTACAAAAACGGTAAAATATATCGAGAAAGGGGATCTTGTGTCTATTATTTCAAGTTTGACGGAGGTCTAGGAAGGAAACTAACAAAATAATGAATTAATTACATAAACAATTGGCCAAACAATATTGCCTTTCCCCTTCAGAGTTTATATATTTGCACAATATCTCCAGAACGACTGACTGGCTTTGGCCGAGGCTTTGTCACTCCTTCCATATGGTAACCGAAAGGATCCCATTATCTTTTGATTAACACCTTTTGTGCCGGCAACGTCTATTTACTTTTATTGTGGCTACTATTAGACGATTATATTCGGTTTAAAAAGGGCCTCCAGCAATAAACAGGCTTCGAACTATCCCTATTAACCTTTCTACTGTCACAGATCCTTTTTAAACTGAACCAAATGGCTTAAATATAGTTATAATATAATACAAACCCTTGGCTGGTACACGCGGGATTAACACTGGATGATGCCTCGCCACAAACCTATCCCCTTCTTGGACCTGCTTTAAAGGGGAGGTAGTCGATATTTCCGGACCCCCTTCTCCCTCACGTTAAACATATTTGTTTTGAAATGTTCGTGTAAGTTTGGCGATTTGGAAACCTTTCTCCTCATTTCTTTGTCATTTAGGTGTCGATTTTTTCTTGGCGAGCGGTAGCAAGCCTGCAAATTTATAAGAAACCGGCCTTTGGCCGGAATTTTTGTTTACCAAATAATGTACAGATTTATCTTGAAAAGGGAGTCTGGATGGAGATCTAGCGAGGAAACTAAAACATATTTGAATATTGTGACGCATGTCGAGTATGAGCATGCTGTACAGAACGCCCAGTCAGGCCCCACTCTCGCTAGGATCGTCAGGGCAGGAACTTTGGCTGTAGTCTGTGTAGAGTTTCCTAACTCAGTTTATGTGAACCGTTGTACTATAAGTATTATCATTATGTATTTTGTTTTCTTCTAAGTCAACGAGTTCTATTTTATATCATTAGTTATAAGTATTGTGTGTGGGACTTATATGTAATGATGAGAGGAGAGAGATATTATGTAACGGAGGACAGTGTGCGCGCCACGAGGTGTGTAGGCCTCACTCCCTCCTCCCTCCTTCCCCCCTCCCTCCCCCCTCATCAAGAGCGTGGGAATCCTTTGTCGATCCCAGATTGAGAGAGAGAATGTGACGTCATGATTGCCGTTATGCTCGCTACGGGGCCGAGTATAAAAAGGGAGGTCTCGCCATTTTTAGATCAGAACTCATCAGGCAAAGCGACCTCTCATATCCCTTGCAACTATCGATATTCTTCCGACTGATGTGAACTTTCTCTACTCTCTGAACAGCCTATTTTCTTCTCTTCTCGTCCCTTTTTAACCAATGACCCCTTTGGTGCAGATTTAGTCAGCCAAAGTATTATCGCTTGAGTTCTCACGAGATAAGTGCCTGTTAGATAGCCTATTTTTGGAAGGGTTAACTAGAATAGGATTGATTGATGTTTGTTGCACTCGTATATGTATTTCCCTGTGTACTATTATTCATGTTCCTGTTTTCTGCTGGTTTAGGTAATGCTAGACTGGGATAGGGTTCCTCGAGTTGTGATTTCCTATGAGTGCTAGGTTGGTTGAACCAGCACAATTGCAACGGAGACGTGGGAAGCCTAGGGGGTCTTTTTGATTGTGTACCGTGGGAGTTTAGCACTGTGTTGCGAGTGAGGGCTTTTGCCTGTGCCACCCAACACTGTGCTATCTCATTTGCTTGACTTTGAGAGGATCGCCAGGAGAGAACCAGATACTAGTGATCTGGATCTCTCAAGAGAGCATCCCGTCAATTACCGTAATTTGGCCGCACAGTCTTAAGGACCTCGCTAGGCTACGAGCCGCTTGCTCAGCCATTGTCTCTTAACCTTAGATATCCCAGCTAGACTTTGCTCGACCAGCAGATACAGCATAGTATTGAAGCTTCTCCTTATGTATATTATTGTTTAAGCACTATTGATTTCATGCGTGGCACGCTTAGCTACTTCAGAGATTAGTGGCCCACGAGCACAATCTTAGTAGGCTATTGCCAGTGCATTGTCGGAGTACTTCTTCTTAATGTTTGCCATATCCTATTGCTTATTCTTATAATTCTTCTTATGTCAATTTAAAGCCTTTAATTACCAGTGAGTTATTCATTAAATTGCTGTTCAAAATCCGATACTTACTTCTTATGAGTATTCGAGAAGCATCTAACTTATCAGAAGATTCCTTGCTTGATGCTCGAGGACTATTGTTTAACGTAACGTAATAGTGCCGATCCGAAGTAGAGGGTGGAGGACTTCTTAAGTTCTTAGTTCAAGGGTGGATTACTTCGGCTTCGGCCAACACTATTCTTTAGTGTTGTAGTACTTTCTTCTTTGTTTGATTGTTGACCAGACTAGATAACTCCCGTCTTGTTATTAGTCTGTTGTGTGAAACGCTAGTACCGAGTTCTTGTATACCCCGTTATAGCAGATAGAACTCTGGAGGGTAGTGGCGTTTTTTGTTCGGCTGGCAGTACTCTGGGGTTGGGATCGTGTGTTTCCGTTGTGGCAGCGAGCCATACTCGAGTCCTGTGTAAGAGCCCTAGTGTACCCGAGTGCCCGGTCGTAACAAATGGCGACCTTGCTTAGGATTTTGTGAACAGTATAATTTTTTTTGCAGAGTTGTACAACATTTGTTTGTTGGTACTTTAGCGTACATATTGAAGAATATTTTTTTTTGTAAGGCAATTAGGAGAGCATTTAAGAGACTCCAGTTAATTTAGTAATTAGTGCTTGCATAAGGGAGTTTAACACTTTTGTCTCGAGAATTTTTTGGTGAACTTCAGTATGTCGGGCCCTAGTACTGACGAGGAGCGAGAGATGCTAAGTGAGGAGGTGCCGTTAGTAACTAGTGAGGAGGATGCTAGACTTTTTGTGAGTAAGCAGTACCATGTGACGGAGGAGAGGCTGACTGGGGTGAATGTTTATGGCTTGCACCTGATAGCCAAGGTTTTGGGTCTATCCAATGTAGGAGGGATGTCCAAGGGGGAGCTGATTTCCTGGGTGTTGCGTGGGCGACATGGGGTTTCGGAGGGGAGGGCGTTTGGGGGGGTTCCTCCCCAGATCCCCTCTCACTCGACTCCCACAGTGCCGTCCACTCAGTTGCCGGAGGTTAGCACTCTCCCACAGAGGGATGAGCATTGGAAGATTGGAGTGCCCTCGGGCGGTGCGTATGGTGGTTCCCCAGTTCTTGCCCCCCCTCCTTCAGTAGTGGCAGCTCCCTCTTCCGGCCTGTCTCCTGAGATGATATTTAAACTCGAGCTTGCTAAAATGGAGAATGAGGCTAGGAAGCAGGAGATTGAGGCGAAGAATGAGGCTAGGAAGCAGGAGATTGAGGCGAAGAATGAGGCTAGGAAGCAGGAGATTGAGGCTGAGTCTAGGAGGCAGGAGAATGAGTCTAGGAGGCAGGAGAATGAGACTAGGAGGCATGAGATTGAGGCGGAGAATGAGACTAGGAGGCACGAGGCTGAGCTTAGGTACGACTCAGAGAAATATTGTGCTCAAATAGACTTAGATAAGACTCGTGCAGAGTCGACAGGGATTCGGATGGGCCGTGAGGGCCAAGTAAGAGAACAGTCCTTGTCCCACTTAGTTAAATTGGTGCCGGCATTTAGTGAAACTGAAGTCACAGAATTTTTTAATCGTTTTGAGAAGAAGTGTAGGGAGCATAATTGGCCTGAAGAGAAGTGGGCAGCTCTAGTCTCCTCAAGACTTACGGGTAAGGGTCTGAAGGCTTATGATGCACTGCCTTTAGAGTCTTGCATTGACTACCCAGTATTGAAGAGAGCTGTCCTACGGGCATACGAGTTGCAACCAGAAACATATCGATTGAAGTTTCGGGGTGTTACGAAGACTAGGGAGGCGACCTTTCTTGAACATGCCCGGGACTTAAAAGATGCACTTGCTAACTGGACACGTTCTGAGAAAGCTGAGACGGCCGAACAGTTGACTGAGCTATTTCTGCTCGAGCAGTTTTATAAGTGTACTGGTGCAGATATGACTTTAACTATTAAAGAAAAGAACCCTAAAACTCTACAGGAGGCAGCTGAGATGGCTGACCTCCGGCTATCATTAATTCGTGGGTGCGGGTCTGCCCAGCGTAGTGAGGCAGGTAACAAGGGGCGTGACGCCCCACCCCCCCGAGTTAGTGATATACCTTATGCAAACAAGTACAAGAGCTATGATACCAAGACTGACCACAAGACTAACACCGTCCCATTTAAGAAGGGGCCGGGCCCTTCCCAGTACCAAGGGAAGCCCAGAGGGGAGTTGGAGTGTTATCTTTGTCATGAAAAGGGGCACTTTGCAAGAGTCTGTCCTAGCAAACCACCTACAGCAGCTGTGTCTTTGGCCTGCAACATTGGTGTGTCTCCGAAGTCTTCTGAGTTTGCCCGGGGCAGTTCGTCAGAGGCTGAGGCACAGCCAATGCAGAAGCACCTGGGAGGCTCGAACCCTGCTCAGGATGTTTTTTGCGACCATAGAGGACGGGGTTGCGTGATGTGGGCGGGGCGCAAGCATGGAGTAGAGGTCTTGCGTGATACAGGTGCTTCCCAGACTCTGATGAACAATTTGACTGGCTACCCTATAAATGCGGCTCGGGTGGTAGTGGTGCAGGGTATTAATGCAACTCGGTCATACCCGCTGGTGCGGTTGGAGTTGGAGGTGGATGGTGTGACACGTGAATTGGATGTTGGGATTGTGGAGAAACTGCCAGTGGAGGGCGTCGACCTTCTTCTCGGTAACGACTTTGCAATGCCCGCTTCTGAGGTTCTACCCTTAGTCGTTGCCGAGAGGACGGCCGACGTGAGTGGGGGAGAGCAAGAGTGTGTCGAGCGGTGCCAGGCACAACCCATGGCGTGTGCTGTCACCCGGGCTCGGACAGCTAAAGTGTCACAGCCTAGTCCTCCGTCTTCCGACCAGCAGAGGAACGATCAACAGGAGGAGGCTAAAGCTGGAGTTGGTTTTAAGAGTTTTGACTCGGCGGCTCTCCTGGTTGATTCAGTATTAGCACCTATGTTAGAGTCTGGAGAGGCCCCAGGACCTGTCACAGCTAGTGAGGAGGTAGGGCCGGAAGAGACTCAGAGGCAGCAACGTTACACACAGAGAGGAAAAAGGGTTGCTCAGTTGGAGGATCCGGAAGTTCAGAAGTGTGGTAATGGTGCTGTCGAGATTAAACACGAGGACGGGGAAGCATGTCATGTGAACCTGGTGGAGGAGTTTGTGAGGCAACCACCTGCGCAGCCTACTGTCCCTGCGTTGGTCTGCCGCGGCCAAGGTGGAGAAGGAGAGGGGGGCAGTAGGGCACAGGTGGAGGAGAGTAGGGATTGTCATGTCTCGGCGAAGCAGTGGGCGGGAGACACGAGTCTGGTGGCTGTGGAAGTGCTAGAGCACCTGCCTGAGCAGCAGTGTGCAGCACTCCAGCACCAGCTCGGTTCATACCCCACTGGTCGTGCCGAGCCCCTGAGTCTCACAACTCGGGCGGTGCGAGATGTTCCGCAGGCAGGTCATGTGACTGTTAAAAGACCGTTAGCCTCGTTGTTTCGGTGGTTTAAGGTGGGCGACGAGGCCTTGGCATGGTTGCCAGGTCAGGGTCGACCCATGGCTGCCAAGGGTGGTGGTCAAAAGGAGGACATTGAGCAGATTGGTAAGGTCGGCTGTGGTATCGCAGTGCCCGGTCGTCGCATAGCCTCCCAATGCTGCTCTAGTCTAATGCAACAGCCCTACCATAGACCGACTGTATCTGGCCATGTCGCTGAAAGCGGTGATGCTGCGCAGGCAGATGTCGTCACAAGGAATGCGGGGGTGCGCATGTACGGTATCGGCGGGGAAGCCTTAGCAATAATGAACTGTGGGAGTGACTGCACGGGTGGTACTGATTGTCCCTCTCATGACCTGGCTGTTCTAGGGACGAAGGTGGAGAAGGAGGGAGACTACAGGTTAGAAGCTGCGGTCTCGGCTGGGTTGTGGGAGGGCACTAGGCATGTTGTTTGTGGAGACAGTGCAAGGCAGTTGTTTACTAGGCTATGGCAGTACTTTCGCATGTTTGTTGCTTCTCCAGGCCTGATGTACGGGGTAGAATCCGACATGCAGGCTGGAGATAGTGCAAGGCTCAGTTTAATTCCCTACCGTATAAATCCTGCTCGACAGCCTATGGTGCAAGCAGAGCTGGATTACGTGTGGACGAAGGATCTGAGGGATAAGGAATGTCGTGAGTGGTCGTTGCTTGTAACTTTGTCCGAGCGTGCTAAAGAGGTATGTGGTTTTGTTGTGGACGGGAGTACCTACCAGTGCAATGTTGTGCCTGACGGACTTAAGAATGCACCAGCAACGTGTCAGAGCCTGATGAATGAAAGTGAAAAGGACAATGATGCGCTGGGGCATTTCGAGATCTATGTTCCAGCCTATGGTCCGGTCGTTGTAGTTTGCCCAGATCATTACCCTCTCAAGATCTTGGACCCGTTTCACAATCGGAATATGAGGCTGACCAGGTGGTCACTAAGGTTATTGGTATATAACCTGGACATAAGCCATATTGCCGGTTGTGACAACGAGGTTGCATGTGGTCGTTCAGGGGTATATGATCCTGGGTAAATTGACACACGGGTAGCCTCCTGCTTTGGTTTGAGTAGTATTTTGCGCTTGGTGCTTGTTGGCTCGCGGTTGTAGCCCAGCGTATTGGGTCGTAAAGCAGGAGTTGAGCGTTTGGTATAGAAGAAAAATAGGCTGCCCTTATAGTGCAGCCGGAAAAAAACATATTAAAATATAAAAATCATATAAAAACTCTTTCTTTTTGACATAGATAATTGTATAAGTTTGTCATAGCCTATAAGGTTTGAGTAGTCCACGAACTATCAAACGGCTGAGCTGCTGTAAGCTCGCTCTGGGAGCATGATATTATGTCTTTTACTATTGTTGGGAGGAGTTATGAAATGTGAATTTTTTTTTTATAAGATGTGTTTTAGTGATAAACTCAGCGTTGTTTTAGTGCCATGCGGTCGCTGGGTGTGAGGGGTTTGATGGGGTTCTGTATATCAGATTTTAGCTCAGGGTTGAGCAAGTAAAATCTTGGGGGAGGTGTGACGCATGTCGAGTATGAGCATGCTGTACAGAACGCCCAGTCAGGCCCCACTCTCGCTAGGATCGTCAGGGCAGGAACTTTGGCTGTAGTCTGTGTAGAGTTTCCTAACTCAGTTTATGTGAACCGTTGTACTATAAGTATTATCATTATGTATTTTGTTTTCTTCTAAGTCAACGAGTTCTATTTTATATCATTAGTTATAAGTATTGTGTGTGGGACTTATATGTAATGATGAGAGGAGAGAGATATTATGTAACGGAGGACAGTGTGCGCGCCACGAGGTGTGTAGGCCTCACTCCCTCCTCCCTCCTTCCCCCCTCCCTCCCCCCTCATCAAGAGCGTGGGAATCCTTTGTCGATCCCAGATTGAGAGAGAGAATGTGACGTCATGATTGCCGTTATGCTCGCTACGGGGCCGAGTATAAAAAGGGAGGTCTCGCCATTTTTAGATCAGAACTCATCAGGCAAAGCGACCTCTCATATCCCTTGCAACTATCGATATTCTTCCGACTGATGTGAACTTTCTCTACTCTCTGAACAGCCTATTTTCTTCTCTTCTCGTCCCTTTTTAACCAATGACCCCTTTGGTGCAGATTTAGTCAGCCAAAGTATTATCGCTTGAGTTCTCACGAGATAAGTGCCTGTTAGATAGCCTATTTTTGGAAGGGTTAACTAGAATAGGATTGATTGATGTTTGTTGCACTCGTATATGTATTTCCCTGTGTACTATTATTCATGTTCCTGTTTTCTGCTGGTTTAGGTAATGCTAGACTGGGATAGGGTTCCTCGAGTTGTGATTTCCTATGAGTGCTAGGTTGGTTGAACCAGCACAATTGCAACGGAGACGTGGGAAGCCTAGGGGGTCTTTTTGATTGTGTACCGTGGGAGTTTAGCACTGTGTTGCGAGTGAGGGCTTTTGCCTGTGCCACCCAACACTGTGCTATCTCATTTGCTTGACTTTGAGAGGATCGCCAGGAGAGAACCAGATACTAGTGATCTGGATCTCTCAAGAGAGCATCCCGTCAATTACCGTAATTTGGCCGCACAGTCTTAAGGACCTCGCTAGGCTACGAGCCGCTTGCTCAGCCATTGTCTCTTAACCTTAGATATCCCAGCTAGACTTTGCTCGACCAGCAGATACAGCATAGTATTGAAGCTTCTCCTTATGTATATTATTGTTTAAGCACTATTGATTTCATGCGTGGCACGCTTAGCTACTTCAGAGATTAGTGGCCCACGAGCACAATCTTAGTAGGCTATTGCCAGTGCATTGTCGGAGTACTTCTTCTTAATGTTTGCCATATCCTATTGCTTATTCTTATAATTCTTCTTATGTCAATTTAAAGCCTTTAATTACCAGTGAGTTATTCATTAAATTGCTGTTCAAAATCCGATACTTACTTCTTATGAGTATTCGAGAAGCATCTAACTTATCAGAAGATTCCTTGCTTGATGCTCGAGGACTATTGTTTAACGTAACGTAATAGTGCCGATCCGAAGTAGAGGGTGGAGGACTTCTTAAGTTCTTAGTTCAAGGGTGGATTACTTCGGCTTCGGCCAACACTATTCTTTAGTGTTGTAGTACTTTCTTCTTTGTTTGATTGTTGACCAGACTAGATAACTCCCGTCTTGTTATTAGTCTGTTGTGTGAAACGCTAGTACCGAGTTCTTGTATACCCCGTTATAGCAGATAGAACTCTGGAGGGTAGTGGCGTTTTTTGTTCGGCTGGCAGTACTCTGGGGTTGGGATCGTGTGTTTCCGTTGTGGCAGCGAGCCATACTCGAGTCCTGTGTAAGAGCCCTAGTGTACCCGAGTGCCCGGTCGTAACAATATATAAATATATTTAAACCAAAAACCAACCACTATACACCATGTGAAGTTTGACCATGAGAAGTTATTCGTTATTCATCAAATTCAACATATAGTTCCTCTTTAGTCGGTGAAGGTAATTGGATGAGCCTTATTGTGAGTTGGGACCTCAGCCCTTATATACAGTATTGAGGGGGAGGTAGTCGCTTTGTCTGGACCACCTTCTCCCTCACGTTTAGCATATTAGTTTTGAGGTTTTATGTCTTTCTTTCCATTGGTTTGGTGATTTTGAGACCTTTCGCCTCATTTTTTTGTCGCTATTAAGATCTTTCGTGCCATTTACGTTTTGATTTGTTCATGAGAAGCGATAGCGAGCCCTTAATTTAAGAAGGATCCGGGCTCCATCCAGGAATTTTTTCTAGCGAAAAATGTACAAATTTATCTTGAAAGGGGGTCTAGGGGGTGCTTTTTTAGACTTGATGGAGGTCGAGCGAGGAAACTCCAAAATATATTACTATATAAATACATAGACCAAAGAACAAGCTCAAACCCCTTACTATGCAGGGAATTACACAGTTGTTGGTGGCTACATCCCTTGAGTTATTGTGCAGGACACATTACCTATAGTTAATTGATACCTTCAGTGTGTATGTCTGTATAATTGGGTTTTTGTCTGGATTCACAATGTCATTAGAACAAAAATATATATATATTTTTGAAACACTTGGGCAGTTCCTCTAAAATTCAGGCTTAGATCAAATACAACAGCATCCATACTCTAGTCTATTCGCTGTAAGTAGGCGATAAATCATGACCTCTATCCCCTGTACCTCAAATGTGCTAGAGAAAATTGGCTGTAAATTTCAGCAACTATTCCTTGACTGACTCTTCCCAAATGGTAAAAATATTTGCTCAATTTCGCTAGTCGTGTTTTTAGTTACATAGGTTAGAGGTCATGATTTCTTGCCTACCTACAACGAATAGACTATAGACACATGTGGCATTGTTAGCACCGCGCAGGCTTTGTATTGACTTTCAGATGCCCATTTATATTAATTTGTTTATTGATAACTATATGAGCCTTTGACTTAGTATTTTTCTTCAGTTTCTCGAGCCAGGGAGTTGTGGAGCAAAGTATTGGTCCAGTCACATCTCAATAACTGATTTACATGTTCCCCCCACTCTCTCTCTCTCTGTGTTTGCATTTATGTATGTATGTATGTATGTATTTGGGTGTGAAGGGGGATCAGCCGGGTTGGGCCAATCAGCGCTCTGCAGACCCCCATAATCCTGCGTTAATCTCTAACCGTTTTGGTAAGATGATCCTCAGGGTATTAGAGTGTGAAGCCTATAATTGGGCTTTGTAATTGAATTGGGGTTGTGTGGGACAGGGATCTGCCTTGCTTAGGCCAATCGGCTTTCTGCAGACTCCCATTTTCTTATGTTCTTATGTTCTTATGTATGTATGTATGTATGTATGTATGTATGTATGTATGTGTGTGTGTGTGTGTGTGTACCATAATAACCACCACTATACTGTATATACCAACTCATAATAAAGACAAACGGCCGCTATAACTTACAGTCCTTGGGCTACTTACGTCCACCGTCTCCCTGCAGCCATAATAGCGCTCAAGTGTGAGAGGCAGTGGAAAATATTAGCTCGGTAACTTATCCAAAAGCGAGAGGATATGAAGGGCTATGTGTGCTGGCCCAATAAACCCTAAGCTACAGTATATGATGCTGGGGCATTTCTTACACGTCGTAGGTCCGTGGTTGATGCCAGAGCCGTAACATTTTAGGACATTAAATATAAGCATTGCAGTCACTAAGTTCCCAATACTATTAAATACATTATGAATTTATAAGTGATTGAAGCATTATCAATCAGTAATGACAATAATTTTACTTTCACAGCCTATTATCCAAAATGTCTTCACAAATAAAACAATTACTGTATATATTGTTACTCTGGCTTGCCAATTATTCATCAGCCAACTTAAGTAACTATAACTACTGCTAGAACTTTTCCCTAGTACTTACTTACTTTGTATGCACACAATAACATGCTAACGAATAATACTCAATAAATGAGCTAACGGTACGATATTAGTTTATGTTGACATGTATGTTTTAATTATCAGCCAAGTACAAGCATTTCCGTAGAACACAATTGATTAAAGTCTGCTCTCGTCGGTGGGAGGTTTACAAATATTTATTATGATACCCTTTATCGTGTTCACATCTGTCCTTGTACGTCAATATTGTACATATAGACGAAATATAAAACATAATAATGTGCATATCTAGTTGTGCATGAGCTATGAGGGTGTCACGTGTGTCTGTATGTGTATCTGTGTGTTTATTGATATGTGGGACGTGAGTGTGTCGTGTGTCTGTGTGTGTCAGCTGTGGTAATTCCTTGTGACAAGTACGGGACAAGTTGCACCAAGTTGAGAGAGACTGTCTGTCCATCTCAGTGTCTCCCCATCACAACCTACCTCACCACACTCTGTAGTCCACCAACTTTTTTCAGGGAAGTATGACATGTAATCCCGTAGCAGCCGTAGGGTATGTGACCTAAAATTAATTGTTGTACTTTATCATGTTGAGATCACAATTTCCGAAAATGATTGGAGGTCAAATGTTTTAACCCCTTAACCCCACTCTGGTGAGGGTGATTTTTCTTCGGGGCCCCCCTCGGACTGACTGTGTATCATATATTTTAATGACATCGATATTGGTCTGTTCAATGTGAGCTCAAAATTTGCCTATGACATTTAACTTGGAGTGAAAGAGAAGATCCCTAAAGGGGTTGGACAAGGTGAATGTGAAGGAATTGAGGGATATGCCTTTACAACTGAACAACCCAGCATGGATCTTAACAGACTTGGTGAATGGTCTGAGATTTGGCATATGTCACTAAACTTAGAGAAGTGCAAGATGATGCATATTGTTCAAGCAAATATAAAACAGATTATTCACTAATATGAAAGACTCTGGATTTGACTGTTATGGAAACAGATTAGAGTTCTCAATTAGCAGCAGGCTAAGAAAGGATGCCCATAAATGTTTAGTGTATATTAATAATTAAGAAACAGATTCATTATATAAAATAGTGAGATTGTACTCACATCCTACAATGCTCTAAAACGGCATCTTCTAGAGTATGAATTGTCTTCCTTTAATTTCAAAATTTCCTCTCTGAGCTGGATTATATATCTTTAATGCATAGTATATAATCTTCAGATATTTCGATTATATACGGTATAATATATATATATATATATATATATACGGTATATCACCTTTATTTCCGGAGATAGATTTCAGTACCGGTATGTAGATTCGTTTGCTCAACACAATTAAGTTCGGAGGTCTTATTCCAGATGGCAGGTGAAACAGTTAGACGGTTTTGTGTTGCAAACTCCCCTGTTGTTTCTTATATACATAAATGACCTAGATTTAGGTATAACTAGTAGGATAAGTAAATTCGCAGACGATACTAAAATGGGGAGATCAATTGATTCAGATAGCGATATAGAGTGCCTCCAAAGGGATCTAGATACCTTACATGAATGGTCAGTAAATTGGCAGATGAACTTTAACATTGACAAATGCAAGGTATTAAAGATAGGGAAGATGCAAACAAATGTTAAATATAAACTAGCTAATTTAGAATTAGAAAATTCAGACTGCGAGAAAGATCTAGGTGTGTTTGTTAGCAATTATTTGAAGCCTAGAAAACAGTGTATAAGCGTTCGTAATAAGGCAAACAGGATTCTCGGGTTCATCTCTAGGAGTGTGAGTAACAGAACTGCTGATGTTATCTTAAAACTTTACTTGTCATTAGTGAGACCCCATATAGATTATGCTGTCCAATTTTGGTGTCCTTATTACAGAATGGACATAGATTCATTGGAGAGAGTACAGCGTAGAATGACAAAAAATGATTCATAATATTAGAAATCTTCCGTATGAAGAAAGGTTGAAGAAATTAGGTTTACATTCGTTAGAGAGACACGCAGAGTTAGAGGGGATATGATAGAGGTGTTCAAGTGGGTTAGTGGGATTAACAAAGGGGACATGACAAATGTACTAAAGCTCAGTGATAGCGAAAGAACTCGTACCAATGGTTTCAAATTAGATAAATTTCGTTTCAGAAAAGATACAGGCAAATATTGGTTTGGTAACAGAGTTGTAGATGGGTGGAATGGACTACCAAGTGCTATAGTGAGATCTAAAACGGTAGGGAGCTTTAAGATAAAATTGGATAAGCATATGGACGAGAAGGGTTGGGTGTGAAGGGGGATCAGCCGGGTTGGGCCAATCAGCGCTCTGCAGACCTCCATAATCCTGCGTTAATCTCTAACCGTTTTGGTAAGATGATCCTCAGGGTATTAGAGTGTTGAGCCTATAATTGGGCTTTGTAAATGAATTGGGGTTGTGTGGGACAGGGATCTGCCTTGCTTAGGCCAATCGGCTTTCTGCAGACTCCCATTTTCTTATGTTCTTATGTTCTTATGTTAACCGGCTTATTCGTAGTTTTAGCTTCATAAACAACGGTTGCCTGGTTATCTCCTCATGGTCAGATGTGGCTCCGACATTTCGAAGCCACATCACCACTGTCTCGCTATCTCATCTCGCAATCTTGAACAACTCTCTATTTACCACATATCCATTTAAGCTTTTCACTCAATAGGCATTATTCCCCATAACATATTTTGAATATGGATCATTTGTACAATGCTACTGCATTGGAAATAGCGAGGGTTCTTTTGTTTTGGTGTGTCGGTGGGTTTGTGGCAATGTACTGAAATGAAGTACAGCACAAATTTCACTCTATATATAGTTTCCATTAATACATTGACATTTGAACCGGAGACTTTAAGATTACCAGTCCAGCAGCAAGACTACTCCACAACACCTTCCCTAAAGTATAATCGTCATGAAACTGAAAAAGCATATATATTTTAAATCGATTTCTTCCACTATTTTCTTTCTAATGTTTCGGGATTGGCGGTATTTATTCAATAGAATACGTAAAATGATGACATTGAACAATTATTGTCCTATAACTCGATAATTGAGTTATTATCCCCATTATATATCTCGACTGTTTCACGCTTTACTGTTCAATTCTTGACATTTTGGTTTAGTATTTCCTCTGTTGTAACTTTATTGTGGTATTTAAGAGACATGTTAGCTGAGCTCCACCAACAATCAATCAATGTTTGCTTCCTGTGACGGCATATTATCTATTGTGTAGTTTCTTCCCGTTTCTGTGGAATGGTAGCGCTAATCAGTCATGTCTCAGCTGTCATTACGTTTGGCTCGCTCTGTATTGTATTAATGTTTGTCAGATGTTGAATAGGGTGGGTAAGTGTGGGAGCATGTTTGTATATCTCACTCTAAATGAATATATCATGTTTAGATATTGCTGATACCAATTATTGATCAACACATACCTGGTGCCGAGACGTCACATATTTGGCCGACTGTACTCTCATCTTGACAATCTCTTAAATCTTTTTCATTCCGACCACTTTCCGGAACCGACGACAAATGTGAAGCTTTTTACGTGGTCGCTTCTGGTAGGCAGTTGTTTGAGATTGGACGAGCAAATATTTGTCAACTTAAAATATGTTCGTCTCTCAACGGTGATTTTTGAAAACTCGGTGACTCCAAGCAGCTTATTCCTGAAGTTACTAACACAAATGTAAGTCCTTTTTGGTATATTTTAGTTATCATAAGAACATGTGGTTGATATTGGATTCATATTGGATGTATCATTAGAACTTAATATTCTTATACAAACTAAAATCGTCAGAGTTAACCATTGTGAAATGAGAAAGTCAGCATTAAAGTTAAACTGTTAGCGCGTTCCTTTGTTAATATCATTTGGAGGACCTGGGTACAGTAAATCTTTGTCAACCGCAATATAATGTTATTCCCTCACGGTGGTGTTTAGTTTGATGCACTTTTTGATCCACGGGATATCAGTCGTAATCAGATTAAATTCTTCTGGTGCTAGCTGTAGAAAAGTAGTTTATAAGTATACTGAAATGTAAATGTATAATTATCATAGTTTCTTATTAACTTGTCCACAACGATATGCAAGCCTTCCTAAGCCAAATTAAATTATCTGAACGTAAGTACGAACACTTTAAAAAGGATTAATTAAATTGTAGAATTTAACCCCTTGAAGACCGATGGCGCTATTTCTCATTTCATTCTGGGTAGGCGACTATATAGACGTTAGAAAGGATACCTATGAATCAAAAGTGGTAATTAATATCTCAATTACCCAATACATTCCCACAAGTTCTGGCAAAACGAAATAAAATCGTCCAATGACAGCAACATACAGTAATGGCATGGCGTCATTGTATACCAAAAAGAGTATAGATTCGTAATCATTTATTGTTGGCAGAACATTCCTATTATAAATAAATTCGCCTACAGGTATCTCAAAACAGTTTCCATTTAAATAATGTTGTAATTAATAATAATCAAAGGAAGAAGATATCAACATTGGGAAATTGATCCATTAATCATATCGAATGATTTCTCAATAATTGCAATTGTGGGTATACGGTAAGTTTAGTTGCATATCTTCCACTTCATTTGGAAATAATTATGTATCCCCTTCACCACCATCACGCGATGTTCATCATATTCTGGTTACCATTAGATTATTTTTTTAAATTTGTAATCTACCTATACGACTCAAATAGGCGAGTACGATCTCATTATACCCTCATAGTAACATGGATCCTTCTTAAAGTGTATAAAATCATCTAATTGTTGCCAGAATTAAAGGCAAAAATGTGTCATGGTGCTGAAGGGGTTAAAGGTACCATAACTCATTCTATTGCAAAACAAAATGTGTTTTATAAGTTAATGTTCATGATTCCTCCAATGTATAAAACTAGAGTTGTACACACATACTCTCTCTCTCTCTCTCCCTCTCCCCCACAATGTTTACCCAGCCAGCTTTCTGCCAGTGATGTAAACAAGATGAAAACTTTAGTGAAGGATGAGACATGATCTCTTATGCCCCTTTCCCACATGTGCGACTTCATACGATTTTCGTCGCCGAGGACGTAGTCTTGTCAATTTGTATCGAATGTCTGCGACGTCTACGATTTTGACCGTTGCAAACAGATAACAAATTATACTCGGCGAAGATGTCACCGATGAATGCGATGTGTGACGCACCCAGTGCGTGGCAACGTAACCTGATTGTACTCCTTGGTACTCCACTGTACCACCACGGTACCACGTTGTACCATGCTGGCTGCTTATATTGAGTGTGACAACGTATAACTATGTTCTTTGTATCTCTGCAAAGGTCTCGTCATTTGCTAACCAGTGGTGGGTTTTGTTTTAAGCCATGTCGAGACCTTCCATTTAATATGTAGTATCAATAGAGAAGTTGATAGATGAGATGATAGGAATTCAGAGAGAGAGAGTGAGTTAGACTTCAGAGCGAGAGGGTAGCGGTGCGCCACGCTGCCGGGGGGGTGGTTGCCAGACGTATGGACCGGTTGGCAGCCCTGCGCTTATAGCTAGGTGCGACAGGGTTGGTAGTACATTGCCGCCTGCATATGCTGTCTGGGCTGCCCATGTTGTCGTACAGCACATTGCCTGGAGGCTCGCTGTGTGCTCTATGACCAGGTTGCCTAGAACCTTTGAGATTCTAACATCCCTTGCCCTCTCTCCCAATTTCTCACGGTTGCACTCTTTCTCTCTGACGACATTACTCTCATTTCATTCTTCTCTCTATTTAAATGCATACCCTTCCCTTGAGGTCCTAAAGGAGTTTCAGCACTCACCTCTCGTATTACTCTTAGGACAAGCATATATTTACATGTATTAGATTTAAGGGGTTAATGTGAACAGCGATCTTCTTGATGAGGATAGTTGGTGAACGTTCTACATGTTCACGAGTTATATGCCCAGCTCATCATCCAATTTGTGACTAGACTAGTGCCATGTGTAAGAGCCCGACCATGCCCAGGAGTTGTCTGTAGAGGGGCGAGGACTTAGCCTTGATTTGCCTACCGAGCCAGGAGCGACTGTAGTACCAGAGACTACAGCTCGCTCGTAGTGCCGGTATAGTAGAGTAACGTAATTTATCTGTCCTTGTGTTCTCTACAGTCTTTTCCTGGGTTCTCGCTTTCGGTGCTGGGACTCGTTGTTCCTGTGACTTGGCCTGCTAGCTAGAACACATGGGGATGATGAGTGGGTGATATCTTTATTTTACTATGCATTGCAGCTCTCTTTAAGTTTATGTATGTAACACTTTACAATACACATTACTCACACACTAGACAACACTATTAATACTTTCATGTATCAATTAACTGCACTGTCGTTTTGCTGCTGTGTCCGGAGTTCTGTTGCGTAGGGCGCATACAGACTCAGAGGGGAGACAGAGTGAGAGAAGCGAAGTAGCCTATGCGGTAGTAGGCTACCGGCGCAGTACTGTTGCCTGCAACCTTTTAGTTATTCCAAGTATAGATTCATTATTACAATAAGTGACTACTGTTTATGTTCCTTCCATGTGTATTATTAGGTATCTACTGGATCATGAACATCTTGTATGCTACATGCTAGTGCATGTTAGTAGGGGACAGTTATTCTAGTGCACGCGCTTTCACGTAGGCGTGTACATTTGTCATTTAGCATTTCACTGTCATACCTTTAGCCTGCTTCTATTCTACATTATTAGAGGCTTAATATTAACGTAGTTTCTTGAGTATTGCATTTCTTTAGTAATAACGTAACCTATAAATGTCTGAGGGAGTTTAGCCTCATAGCCTACCCCTGTTGTACACTTTCGCCGAGTTAAGGTACCTCGTTACCATAGACGATAACTCTGTAGGGCGTTGGTGCTTTTGTTGTCTGGAGCATATAGTATTTGGGACTGGAATCGAGCGTGTCGTTGTCACATAAGCCATTTCTGTCCTACGATCAAGAATCCCGAATATGTATTGCCGATCCAGCCGTAACAAAATGGCGACCTTGCACAAGATTCAGTAGTATCCTATCACATGTTTTTTGGAGAACTATTCTATGCTACCTAGTAGAGCTGGCTAGAATTTTCTTGCATATTGGAGGAATTTTTATTGTGTCATTATTGTATTGGTGGACTTGCAGATTGTTTCGTTGGGGGTGTCTAGAGTAGAGTCATTCAAGCATCTTTAACATTTTGTGAGTCGAGACTGCAATTAGTAATAAGCACTTCTTTTTTTTTATGAACAGCAATTGTATAACCAGCACTATGTCTAATGACTCATCATTTACGGGGGAGGATAACACGGTACAGCCTAGTAACCAGCAAGTACAACAGATGTTTGGGGAGGGGAGTGTTATAAGTGGAGAGAGGGATGCCCGGGCATTTTTGCAGACACCTTTGACCGAACAGCGCCTGCAGGCTATTGATTGTTACGGTCTTCGCTGTTTAGCCACGGTTTTGGGGCGGGACTGTCCTGACAGTTGGCCCAAGAAGAATTTGGTGGCATGTTTGTTGGGTGATGGCGATGGGGCGGTGGGTGGAGTGGGGTCTTGGGGGGTTCCCTCCAAGCCTCCATTCCACTCTACCCCTGAGCTGGGCCCTCAGCCAGCGAGTCTTAGCACGATGCAGCAGGAGGGTTCTCAAGGGCAAGCTGGCTTACCCGTAAACACGTCTCGGTGTGGATCCCCCATTTTGTGCTCTCCCCCCCCAGGCCTGTCTCCTGAGATGTTATTTCAGCTAGAACTAGCTAAGTTTAAGCTGCAGGAGACTCAAATACAACAGGCTAGTATAGAACGCATAGAGGTTGCTAGAATCCAAGCCAATCAGGATGCAACCAGGTACCAGGCTGAAATGGATGTCGAGAAGTCTAGAGTAGAGACCACGGGGCGTCATCTCGGTGGTGGGCACTGGGTTACAGACTCACTTTCGCATTTAATTAAGTTAGTACCCGCATTTGATGAGACAGCAGTGACTGAGTTTTTTGCTCGTTTCGAAAAGAAGTGTCGTGAGTATGACTGGCCGGAGGTTAAATGGGCAGCATTAGTTTCATCACGTCTAGTGGGTAAGGGGTTGAAAGCCTACGATGCACTGTCACTGGACGAGAGTGTAGTGTATGGACTGGTGAAGGAGGCTGTGCTCCGGGCCTACGAACTGCAACCCGAAACTTATAGATTGAAGTTCCGTGGCGTGAATAAGAAGAGCGACGTCAGTTTTATGGAGCACGCACGGGACTTAACAGATGCAGGTAATAACTGGTTTCGGTCCGAGCACGCAGAGTCGGCTGAGGAAATTAAGCAACTTTTCTATCTGGAACAGTTTTACAAATGCACTGGAACCGATCTAACGCTGAACATTAAGGAAAAATGTCCCAAGACAGTAGAGGAGGCTGCCAAGATGGCAGACCTCAGATTATCATTGATTCGTGGTTGCGGTGCCGCTCAGAGGGCTGAGTCAGGGCAGAAGGGGCGCTATACCCCACCCACCAGAGTTTTCGATAATAACAAATCCTATGACACACATAACCACACTAAATGCATTGCACCTAATAACACCTACAAACACAAGCCTCTCCCGTTTACTAAAGGTCAGGCCCCTTCTTCGCCCGCACAAGGGAAGAAGCCCATTGGGGATGTGAAATGTTACAAATGTCAGAAGCTAGGCCATTATTCACGTGAGTGCCCT